>JANDKB010016794.1:7500-11204 GCA_027944975.1 Acanthamoeba sp. SK_2022c | reverse complement strand
TTTGCCGACTTCCCTTACCTACTTTATCCCATTGGCCAGAGGCTTTTCACCTTGGAGACCTGATGCGGTTATGAGTACGGACAGGCAGGAGGTCACGCCTTTTATATATATATATATATATGTTATATATATATATAAATTCAGTAGTGTCTTGCCAGGTAGAACATTTTCAAGGGACGGTGGGAGTGCACCAGACGCCCCGGAAGCCGGGGCGTTATGCCGGTCATCTGACCCTCTCTCCGGGCGATCCGATTCCAGGGTCATTGTGCTGTGTTTCCGCGCAGCACAGCACACCGACACGACTTGCGCCGTATCAATGCGCCGCGCTGGTGAATCCGTGAGGACGCGGCCAAGCAGCTTGCTGTTCCCTTACGGGAGACCGTTAAGCAGGAAAGAGAACCCTCCCTGGGACCCCCATCGCCGTCTCCTGGCTCGTTTGCGTTGCCGCTCAGCACGACCCGTTTAACGGGGCCATTGCCACAACCCCTGTCCTGGCCCAGGAATATTAACCTGGTTCCCTTTCGCTGGTCGGTGCGACGCCCTCCGTGAGGAGGGGGACGACGTGTGCGTTTTTTACGCGCACACGCCATCCGATCGCACGCCCTTGTACGGGCCTTACCCCATCGCTTAGGACCGGCTAACCCATGTCCAACTGCTGTTCACATGGAACCTTTCTCCACTTCGGCCTTCAAAGTTGTGTGACTCATTTGAATATTTGCTACTACCACCAAGATCTGCACTAGAGTCCGTTCGACCTGCCCTCACGGGCGGTAGGCTTCGCTACGAACTCCACGCCCTCCTACTCATCAGACGATCCTGTTATAATGTTTCGCGCTGATGGTTGGGTATAGGTGGTCGCGCTTGAGCGCCATCCATTTTCGGGGCCGGTCCATTCGGCAGGTGAGTTGTTACACACTCCTTAGCGGATTTCGACTTCCATGACCACCGTCCTGCTGTCTGAATGAACCGACACCCTTTATGGTGTCTACATGAGCGCGCACTTTGGCACCTTAACCCACACGTTCGGTTCATCCCGCATCGCCAGTTCTGCTTACCAAAAATGGCCCACTAAGGACTCTATATTCTATATTGAATGCGTGCAGGCTCACCTAAGCAGCCTACACATCTTACCCATTTAAAGTTTGAGAATAGGGCGAAGTTGTTGCAACCCCGAAACCTCTAATCATTCGCTTTACCTGATAAAACTATTATAGACGAGTCCCAGCTATCCTGAGGGAAACTTCGGAGGGAACCAGCTACTAGATTGTTCGATTAGTCTTTCGCCCCTATAGGCAACTCAGATGAACGATTTGCACGTCAGTATCACTTCGGACCTCCACCAGAGTTTCCTCTGGCTTCGTCCTGGTCACCCATAGTTCACAATCTTTCGGGTCCCAACAAATACGCTCTGGCTCAAACCCTTCAAGAAAATCCAGGTCGGCCGGTGGTGCAAGAGCAGCCCCCGGACTGGAGGCCACCCCTTCCCACCTCAGGCGACCACAAATGCCGCCCTCTGCTTTCACTCCGCGCCCAGGTTTGCCACCCGGACACTCGCGCACGTGTTAGACTCCTTGGTCCGTGTTTCAAGACGGGTCGATCAGCGCCGTTCCGCCAGCATCACTAACCCACCAGAGATGGACGCACGCCACGGAGCGACAGGCATGCACACGGGCATCGGTTCCCGATCCCCACACGCATACCCGCCACGATGACGCACTGCCTCGCCCTTGCGGGCATGGGTTAATTGGTTCCTCGGCCCCTGCGATGGCAGGTACGCTGGGTCGCACCGGTGGGACACGGCTGTGAGGCCGGCCCGCCAGGCCCTTTGTAAATCCCCAGCGCCCATCAGCCACACGCACAACATGAAGCCGATGCTGGCTCGTCGCCAGGACTGAATGCATGGTTTGCGCCAGAACGAACACAGAGCAGAGGCACGTGAGCACTCTCTACCGCTGCAGCCCTCCCGACAAGCAGGCACCACTGAACAGTCCTGGAACTAGAAGACGAACCGCCGGCGCCGATCGCTTCCCTCCTAACAATTTCAAGCACTTTTGACTCTCTTTTCAAAGTCCTTTTCATCTTTCCCTCACGGTACTTGTTCGCTATCGGTCTCTCGCTGACAATATTTAGCCTTGGGTGGGATTTACCACCCGCTTAGGGCTGCATTCCCAAACAACCCGACTCTGGGGCAAGTGCAACAGCGCAATCGAGACGGCCGCGATGCCGGACCAATGGACGGGGCTGTCACCCTCCCTGGCGCCCTTTTCCAAGGGACTTTTGCCCGACCAGCGACCGCGCTCAGCGATGCCTTGCCATGAGACCACAATTCGGGGCACGGACTTGGCGCGCGCCCAGATTCAGAGCTTGGGCTCCTCCCGCTTCGCTCGCCGCTACTAAGGGAATCCCTGTTGGTTTCTTTTCCTCCGCTTATTAATATGCTTAAATTCGGCGGGTACTGTCGCTCGACTTGAGGCCGGTAATAGTATTATTATATGATTGATCATGTGTATTATATATATATAATCACCTTTGGAATTGGCATGCGCGACTGCACACACTTTTACACACACACTTACTTGCACACGCATGTATATTATGCGTTGCGCTGCGCCTCTGTTGTCTTTGGCGCCTCCCCATCTGCTGCTGGCTGCCGGCTGCCCTCTGGATGTATAATAGAGACCAGGGTACCGCCGCCGTGTGTAATTATTATTTAGAGGGCTGCTTGCTCGGCGCGCGCTGGGCGCCCCGCACAACCACACCGCCCCAAATGCCAACTGACACACGACCGCAACACGCCGCGGCACATCATACAACCCAGTAGTGAGAACACTGCTGGCTGAGACACACAACAATAGAATTGGGGAGACTCAACAGAGACCGCCACACCGCACACACACACACGCGCGCAGAGAGAGCGCGTGAGCGAGCAGCCTCGCACACCGGTAATTATATAGATATTGATCGACAAACAGGCACACAATCTAAGGCCATGCCACGCACACATACACACACACACACACACACACGCACAGAGGCGTGGTGGTGGTGGTGGTGGTGGTGGTGGTAAAGCCCGTTTCCCCAATATAATGATGATGATGATGATGATGCAATGGTGGTGGTGGTGGTGAGACCACCACCACCACCACCACCACGACGACACACACCACAATTAAAAATGGGACTTGTTAATAGAGAGTAGGAAGCGGCACTCAAGCGAACGTGCTCCCGGGGGGTTAAACCACGAGAGCGCAACTTGCGTTCAAAGATTCGATGATTCACTGATCCCTGCGATTCACACTACGTATCGCATTTCGCTGCGTTCTTCATCCTCGCGAGAACCAAGATATCCGTTGTTAGGAGTTGTTATATATATGTATAATATATAATAATAACAACCTAAGTTGGTTGTTGTTGTTGTTGTCTCTTTTTTGTTTTTGTGTATTATATAATTATTATAGGGGAGTACTTCAACTCTGTGTGTGTGTGTGTGTGTTGGGTGGTGCACGTGAGTGCACCCAACACACAACACACACAGTAGCGTTGTGTATATAATATAATATATACACGCGCGTTCAGGATGCACTCACTCACACACACACACAGAGACACGCACACACACAAGGCGTGTGCGTGTATGTGTGTGTGTTGGGGGAGAGTGCACCCTTTGTTGATGATGATGATGAGAGAGCGTTAATGATCCCTCC
>JANDKB010015676.1:0-32743 GCA_027944975.1 Acanthamoeba sp. SK_2022c | reverse complement strand
GCGACTGATCGGACGCACGAAGGGCGGCATGAACACCAAGCTGCACGCCGTGACCGATGCGAACGGAAGGCCCATCAGCCTGTTCATGACAGCGGGTCAGGTCAGCGACTACACCGGCGCCGCCGCCCTCCTGGACAGCCTTCCCCGGGCTCAGTGGCTGCTCGGTGATCGGGGCTATGATGCGGACTGGTTCAGGGACGCCCTGCAGGCCAAGGGCATCACGCCCTGCATCCCGGGCCGCAAAACCCGCACTGAACCCATCCGCTACGACAAGCGACGCTACAAGCGGCGAAACCGGATCGAAATCATGTTCGGCCGCCTGAAAGACTGGCGCCGCGTCGCCACCCGCTACGATCGCTGTCCGACCGTCTTCCTCTCCGCCATAGCCCTCGCCGCCACCGTCCTGTTCTGGCTATGAGTCCTGAGCCTAGGGAGCCATCACCGCAGGCTTCCTTGCCAAATCAATTCTGTAGCTGGCGGCGCCTACTGCGAGCGGAATCGGCTCGAAGCCATGCGTCTCCCATTCGGAAAGGAAAAGTTCAGCCGCCGCATCCCCTTGAATGCCGCCGTCGATCGGACAGGTGAAGTTCACCAGGAGACAGTCGCCTGACGGCGACAGGGCCTGCCCGACCCGCTCGGCCAGTTCCACGATTTCCCGGGCGCTCAGAAAGTAGAGGACTTCCGACAATACGATCAGATCGAACACGCCGTCAGGCCAGGCGGCGGGCAGTTCCGCCTGCTGATAGCTGATGTTCGGCAAATCCGCCGTGCGCCGGCGCGCCTCCTCAAGCGCGATGTTGGATACGTCGACACCCAGTAGGTGGTCGCAACGAGAGGACAGCAAGCGCGTCAGCTCGCCGATGGAACATCCGACTTCCAACCCGCTGTTGTAACGGTCTCGCGGGAGAGCGTTCAGCGTCGCCTGATACTTCTCCCGCTCATAGGCGGAGGCGGCGAAATTCCATGGGTCGATGTTCTCGGCATAAAGAGCATCGAACCGATCGCGGCGCTCAGACATGGCCGCCTCCTCGGATGAAAATTTCTGGGCTTTCAAGGAAGTGCTGCTGCGTAGAGGCGTCCATCACGAACCCGTCCGGATCGTCATGGATTAGGCGTGTCATCTGTGAGCGGTGCGCCGCCAGGGCGGCCCGCTTGCAGCGACCGAATTCCCCGACCTCGAAACGGCGGATCGCTTCGCCTCGTCGCAGGCCTCGCTGCGTGAATCGGCCCCAGACCGGAAACCGCCAGAGCCGCAAGCGGGGCCGCTCCGTAACCACATCAATGGCCAGCCGGGCGGCGCGGCGATGATCGACGTGAGGGTCGCCTTCCCACGTGGTCCACAGAGCGGAAACCGCTTCGTCATCGACAAGCCTCACCAGCTTGTCGGCATAGGCGCGGCGCTGGCCGACGCTCAGCGGACCCTGGTCGGGGTGATTGAGATGGACGACGCGGCCATGCCCCTGTGTGAGTTGGGACACCGCCTCGGCCACCTCTTCGCGCCGGAGGGCCGCGAGACGAATCCGGGGATAGGCGCGGGATCGAGGATGCGACCCCGCGCCATCGGTCAGAACGGCCACGATGACGCGCACGCCCGCGGCGCACGCCGCCGCGATCGCCGCGCCGCAGCCCAAGGTCTCGTCGTCCGGATGTGGGCTCAGCACCAGAACGGCGCCTGGCCCCGTCAAATCAGTCAGAGCAGCGGAGGGCGCATCCTGGGCGAGACGCAACACCTGCCCCTCGGCCAGCGGCGTCACCATGCCTGGGCCCAATGCCGGTCCATAATCCTCGCGGCGCGGATCAGCTTGGCGTCCGGAGCCGCCTGGCGGATGAACAGGGACAGATCGCGCCGCACCCGTTCGATGGGTGATCCTATCCCATGCGCCATCGTTCCCAGGCTCTTTTCGGCCAGCGCCAGCACCTCGACGCACGCCTCTTCGGTGAACTGACGTGCCAGCAGGACGTCGGCTACGGCGATCTCGACGGCGCTTTCGGAGCCCGGATCGCAGGTCTCGACCTGTTGGGCTGCGGCCCGGATGCACGCGGCCATGGCCCGGCATAGGGCGGCGGCGCGCCCCAGCCGCGTCAGCTGCAGGGGATCGTCCAGGCGCCCGCGCGAGGACAATGCGTCGCGCCACAGATCGACCAGGGCCTCTGCGCCGCCCAGATGCGCGGCGCAATACCGCCAAACGCCGCCCTCGAAATGCGGCTCGCGCTGATAGTCTCCGGCCTGGCCCAGGCGATGATCCGCCTCGATCCGCAACCCGTCGAACCGGAACCGGCCCGACGCCGTGGCCCGCATGCCGCTGGCCGTCCACAGTTCGGCGTCCTGGCGCACCGGGTCGGAGACATCGATCACGGCCAACTCGGCCGGACCTTCTCCGCTCCCCGCCTCGCGCAGCGTCACCACGGCGTAGCCAACCTGTCCCAGGCCCGACGCGAACAGCTTCTCGCCGTTCAGGACCAGGCCGACGCCGTTTCGCTCATAGGCAAGCGGGCGCGGGCCGTCGGCCCCCCACACGCCCATCAGGGCCCCCTGCCCCACCGCGCCGAACACGGATTCCTGAACAGCCGGCGCCCCATACAGATCCACCAGCCGCACTGCATTGACATGCCCCTCGAACAGTCGCGCGACCGAGAGATTGGCGCGGCCCAGCCGTCGCAGGATAGAGAACAGGTCTTCAACGCGCGCAGCATCAATCGCTAGACTCTCCCCGCCATACGCCCGGGGCAGGCAGGCCTGGGTCAGCCCCGCCTCGGCCAGCCACGCCATCTCCCAACTCAGCCCCTCTGGGTCGCTCTCCGCCGAGGCGGCGCGATCGGCGATGGCGCGGATCAGGCCCGTCAGACTGCAGGTTTCCGTCTCGGTCGGATGGGCAGTCTCGTCATGGGCCAGGCTCATGCGCGCAGCCCTTCCGGGTTACCGCCGGCCGCCGCCATATCCCGCAGCGCCTCCAGCCTCGGCGCTTCGGCCGCCATTTCGTCCCAGGTCATGCGACTGTGGCGCGCCAGTCGGGGCGCCGTGGCCTCCACGAAGGCCCACAGGGCGCCGAAGCCGGTGAAGATGGGCGCGGCATCGATCTCGGCGACCGTCATGCCCGCCTCGGCCATAAGCGCCGCCTGATGGGCGGGACTGGACAGCGCCCCGCGCAGCCGAGCCCGCAGCGATGCACGCAGCCACACCGTGTCGGCCGGCTCCACGGTTTCGTCGCACAGGTGCACGTCCCCCGCGATCCGGGCGGCGATGGTATCGGCCATGCCGCCCGCGGCTCGCCCCTTGATCCGACATGAGGTCACCACCCGCGCGGCGTCCGAGTAAATCACCGGCAGGTCGTGCTCGAGAAACAGCCGGACCAGGGCCCGATCCTCGCCGCAGGGCCTAAGCGGCGCACCCCCGACTCGTTCATAACCCTGCGCCGTCATGGCCAGGCTGGCGCCAGACTGCTGTCCGTGGAAAGGCCACGGGTTGAGCGGGTCCGGGTCCAGCAGACTGGTCAGTTCACGCGCCGTCTCGCCGTAGCGGGCCTCCACATCGCCGCGCCGCACGATGTCGGCGGGCAGTTGGGCGTATTCCGCGGCCTCCAGACTGACGGACCCGCACACCATCGCCGCCCGCCCGGACGTGAGCGGCGACAGGCTTTCGCGCACCCAATCGGGATGCGGACAGCTGTCCGCGTCGGTGGTCAGCATATAGCCCGCCGAGCCCACGATCTCACGCGCCAGGTCCAGAGCGCGCCGACGCGCCATGCCGGCATGGGCCAGTCCAAGGGGGAAAACAGTTTGGACGATCCGTATGTCCATTCCGGACTTCGCAGCCCAGGCCTGCGCCCCCTCAGCCGTGCGGTCCTCGCTGTTGTTGACCAACAGGACGATCACGCCCGGCTTGGGCCAGCCGCTCATGGCGACGGCGCAGGCCGTCAGGCAGGCGATGATGCGGTCTTCTTCATTCCGCGCCGGAATGGCGATGGCGTAACGCGCCGCGCCCGATGAACCCGACACGCGTCAACCCTTGGCGTCGAGATCAACCCCGGCCTCGCGCGGCCAGTGGCGCAACGCGCGGCAGGCCTTGAGGAAGGTCGCGGCGTCCGCCTTCGCCTTCAGCGGCACGCACGCCTCGTCCAGGTCGTCGGCCAGGCCGGTCTTGTCGAACAGCACCGCCGCCTCGGCCGAATAGCCGATGAACTTGCAGTGGGCGAAGGCGTCGGTGACGAAATCCTTGGCCGCGGCGTCCCCGGCCAGAAGCGCCGCGCCGTCCTTGGAGGCGATTACCGCAACGGCGTCGAACAGGACCGAAGGCCCGCCGTCGATCTTCTGCTGGGCGGGCACGTGGGTTCCGTCCGACAGGGTGACGCCTGCGATCTTGGGCGCCACCACCTCCAGCACGGCCTTCTCCTTCGCCACCGCCGTCTTCAGGGCCGTGAACAGGTCCGCGTCGGCGCCGTCCGTCAGCAGCACGCCGAGCTTGCGTCCCTCGAAACTGTCTGGCCCGTTCTTGAGGATGCTGAGGGCGTCGGACGGCGGCAGGTCCACAACCTTGGCCGCCGCCTTGGCGGGCTTGGGCACGTCGAGCCCCAGGCCGTCGGCGACCGTCGCGGCAAGACCCTTGTCGATATGGATCAGGTGCGACACTACCCGTGCGCGAATGTCCTCGCGCTCGCATTTGGACAGCTCGAACACCAGGGCGTCGCCGATGTGCTTCTGCTCGACCGGCGTCTGGCTGATGTAGAACTGCCGGGCCTGGCTGTAGTGGTCGGCGAAACTCTCGGGCCGCAGGCGGACCTTCGGGCCTTCGTCGGAAGCGGCGAAACTGCGGAAACCGCGCACCGGGTCCTCGCGCGGGCCGCCCTCAGGCCCCCAGCTGTTGGGTTCATAGTTGGCGCGGCCCTTGGGGTTGCGCATGGCCATGTGCCCGTCCTGCTGGAAATGGGCCATCGGACATTTGGGCGTGTTGATCGGGATGTGGGTGAAGTTCGGGCCGCCCAGTCGCTTCAGCTGGGTGTCCAGATAGGAGAAGTTGCGGCCCTGCAGCAGCGGATCGTTCGAGAAGTCGATGCCCGGCGGCACGTTCTGGGTCATGAACGCCACCTGCTCGGTCTCGGCGAAGAAGTTGTCGACCACCCGGTCCAGCACCAGCCGCCCGACGATCCGGACCGGAACCTCCTCCTCCGGGATGATCTTGGTGGGGTCCAGGACGTCGAAGGCGAACTTTTCGGCGAACGCTTCGTCAAACAGTTGGACGCCCAGTTCCCATTCGGGAAAATCGCCCTGCGAGATCGCGTCCCACAGGTCACGCCGGTGAAAGTCGGGATCGGCGCCGTTGATTTTCACCGCCTCGTTCCAGGCCACCGACTGCAGGCCCAGCTTGGGCTTCCAGTGGAACTTCACGAAGGTTGAGCGGTCGTTCGCGTCCAGGAAGCGGAAGGTGTGGACGCCGAACCCCTCCATGAAGCGGTACGAGCGCGGAATGGCCCGGTCCGACATGGTCCACATGATCATGTGGAAGCTCTCGGGCGTCAGGGAGATGAAGTCCCAGAAATTGTCGTGGGCCGATTGCGCCTGCGGGAAGGCGCGGTCGGGCGCCTCCTTCACCGAGTGAACCAGATCCGGGAATTTGATCGCGTCCTGGATGAAGAAGACCGGGATGTTGTTGCCGACCAGGTCCCAGTTGCCTTCCGTCGTATAGATCTTGACCGCGAAGCCGCGCACGTCGCGGGCCAGGTCGAACGACCCCTTGGCCCCCGCCACGGTTGAGAAGCGCACGAAGGCGGGCGTGCGCTCGTCGACCCGCTGGAATACGTCGGCGCGGGTGACGTCCGACAGGGATTTGGTCAATTCGAAATAGCCGTGGGCCGCATAGCCGCGCGCATGGACGACACGCTCGGGAATCCGCTCGTGGTCGAAGTGGAAGATCTTCTCTCGGAAGTGGAAGTCCTCCATCAACGCCGGGCCCCGCGCGCCGTGGCGCAAGGTGTTCTGGTCGTCCGCGACCGGCGCGCCCTGGGATGTGGTCAGGGTCTCAACGTCTGCGCTCGCCGTCTGATGAAGTTCGCCTGCCGCGCCGCGCGTTTCAGCAGAGTTAGCCTTATCAATCGGCCGATCTGTCGCTTTCGTCTTTCTCGCCACGGTTATTTCCTCTCCCAGCCCAGAACAGGAGGGCGACGGGAGGACTATTGTCTTTATTGTCCCCCAGAACGCGCTTCCGACAACTTATACGCGCCAGACAAGGCGAAGTTCCTGGACGGCTTCCGGGCGTTTCTCAGTCGCCCCCCGCCTGAAGCGTGTGACGATCCTTTTCTCGCAACCAATTGTGGGCGCGCGTCGCCGCAAGCGCGCCCTGGCCCATGGCCACGCTGATCTGGTCCAGGCCCTGGACCACGTCGCCGGCGGCGAAGAAGCCCGGCATGCCGCTGTCGGCCAGAGCCCTGTCCGGCACACACCCGCCCTCCTCAAGGTCGATCCCCAATTGAGCGGCCAGTTCCGAGCGCGGCCGGCATCCCAAGGCCGGATAGATGACATCGAACGACGAAGGCGCCTTATGGCCCCGCAAACGCACCTCCATACGATCCGAATGGGGCTCCAGCGCTTCCAGTTCTCCGGTGACGACCGTAATCCCTGCGCGGCGCATTTCTTCCGCCTGTTCCGACGTCAGCTCGGGGTGGCTGAGCGGCATGAGTGTGATGTGAGGCGAATACTGCCGCAGGAACAACGCCTCCGCCGCACCATCGCTGTCGCAGCCGATCACCCCGATTCTGGCGTCGGTATGCTCATAGCCGTCGCAGATCGGGCAATATCGCAGCACCCCGTCCTTGATCGCCTGTTCATGGACATCATGGTCCAGGTCGACGTGATTGAGCTGGATGCCGGTCGCCAGGATCACCGCGCGGGCCGTCCATAGACGCCCGTCCGAGGCGGTCAGCCGAAAACCGTCGCCGGACGTCTCCAGACGGGCGATCTCCGCCTCCTCGATCCGCGCCCCATAGCACGTGGCGTGGCGGGTCATCCGGTCGATCAGTTCCGGGCCGTCGACGCCGTCTGGAAAGCCCGGCGCATTGTGCGTCGTGGGAATCCTCAGGGCACGGCTGCAGCCGTCATGCACCACGACGACATCGCGATGATACCGCCCGAGATAGAGGGCCGCCGTCAGGCCGGCCGGACCTGCGCCGACCACAACCACCTCCGCCATTGCGCCCATACCTGCCATAAACAGCCCCACCCCGGATGATCGAAGACGACGGCTGTCGCTGGACAGCGGTCTGTGCCGGGCACAACGGCAGAGCCCTCCACGCGTTCCCGCTCTGGTCGTTGCTCCACCGGCCCGGCCGGCGCTCGACGCTCCGGCCGACAGGCGCGCCGCCCGCTGTCGATCAGGCCTTGTCGCGTATCCGCATAGAGCCCCCGCCGCCGGTCTGGACCTCGAACCGGCCCGTGGCGCGGATCAGGTCCGACAGCTTGGCGTGCCCATAGGTGCGCTGGTCGAAGTCGGGTAGGCGTTACGGAGGCGGTCGCCCAGACCGCCGACGGAAACCCATCCGTCGCTGTCCTCGTCCATGTCGGCGATGACGGTGGCGGCCAACCACTTTTCCACATGATCGGCAAACACCACGAGCAGACCGGCGACGTCATCACCAACAATCACGCGTGCGGGATTGGCCTGCGATGTTCAACGACCCACATCCTTGCACACCTGCTGGAGCTGGCGATACTCGTGGCCCAAAACACCCTCGCCGCTGAGCTGAGCGAGCGTCGCCGCGCATGACGGCTTGGGCTTAGGCCGAGTACAGGAATACACAGGCCACGCCACGAACATCAGGAGAAGTATGATTCCGACGATCGGGCCGCCGTTGTTTTGCTGCTGACTCATGTTTGCCGCTCCTGTTTTGAGACCGGAAAACCCTAACGCACACTTCCAAAATGCTACGTAAACGCTGTCGCCGTATATGCGTCATCCAGTCAGCTTTCGGAGATGGCGGCGAAGGCGGACAAACCCTTGCGGAAGGTGTTGGCGGAGAATCTCCGCCGCTATCGCGCCAATCGCGGGCTGAGCCAGGAAAGCCTCGCCGACGAGGCCGGACTGCACAGAACCTTCGTCGGCGCCGTGGAGCGATCCGAGCGCAACATCTCACTCGACAACATCGAGAAGCTGGCTGGAGCGTTGAAGGTCTCGCCCTATGAATTGCTCCGACCAAAGGCGGACCCATTGATCGTCCGCCCGACGCCCGGCTGAGTTGGCGGCTTAGCAGCCTAGCCGCAGGCCAACCGCGAACCCGGCCAAACCCCGCAGGATTTCGCCGCCCATGGCCCCAAGTCGACGACGCGCGACAGCGTGCTCGGCTTCGCCGATAGAGGCCCTCAGCTTGGCCATGTTCTCTTGGAACCGCGCCTCCAGGTAGGCGTCCTGGCGCGCGCGCCATGCTGCCCGCGCAGCTTCCTCGGCCTTTGCGACCAGCGCCGCCTTTTGCTCCGCTGTAAGGGGCGGAACGCGGCGCTTGCCGAAGGCGGGCGGGGTCGGTCGAGGTGTCGGTTGAAACGGCATGAGCCGACCAACGCTTCCTTCCACGGCGAAGTCCAGTCGTCACCAGGATCGCTGGACGACCGTCAGATCGGGCTTCGTCGTGATCCACCCCAGGAACTGGCTGGTGGCGTCGACTTGGTCATCATGCTTCGCGCGAGGGAAGGAGATGAGTTCCTTCACATACTCATCAAGCCATGGCGCATGATCCGGCAGGTGGACCGCCCCGCGTTGGAATATCGGTGTGGACGCCCAAAGCCGGGAGACCTTGCTTTGGACCGGCGGGACGAGCTCCAGATCAACATCGGGACAGGCCTGCCGGACCTGTTCCGCGACCAGCTCCATCCCATTGACCTTCTCAAGCAGGATGACCCGGCGAGTGGTGGGATATTTGTTCCATAGATTCGCCATGGCGGTGACGAGATCTCCCCCGGAGAAACGGCCCCTGACGATGTCTCCAAGGTAGTAGTCCTTGCCGCGCACGATCCAAACCGTACCCACGGACCAGTCATTGTTGTCGCCTGTTCCGAATGCCGTGTCCCAACTGAACACAACCTCATCGTCCATCGTGGCCCTGAACGGCGCGCGGTACCGTTGCAGCCATTCGAGCTTGACGACGTTGCCGCCCGGCATGACGGGCGATTGCTGATATTGCGCCTGGAAGAAATCCTCGCCCATGCTTTCGCGGATCGCCGCCAGCGTCTCCATGGACTCGAACCGAGGATTTAGCGGCTCGCCAATCTCACGCGTCCAAGGCACCCCACGACCGGCGTCGAGCACCTGACGTTCCGTGGCGGTGGCGGGCAGATTGAGGTGTGTCCACCCGCCCGCCTCCAAAAGACGGCCCGACAGATCATCGACGTGCAGGCGTTGCATGATGACGATGATGCATCCGGTTTCCTTGCGATCCAGTCGGGACAGGGCAGTGCTTTCGAACCATTCGTTGACCCGCGTGCGAACTGTGTCGGACCGCGCGTCCTCGGGCTTGATCGGATCGTCGATGATTAAAAAGTCGCCGCCGAATCCGGTGATGGGACCGAAGACCGTGGTTCCGAACCGTTTGCCCCGGTGCTTCATCAGGGTGAAGTCGGCGTCCGCGTTGGCCCTCGGGTTGATCCGCGTGGCCGGGAACACCCGCTTGTAATCGGCCGTCTCCATCAGGGCCTTGGAGCCCCGGGCGAAATCCTTTGTCAGAGCCTCCGAGTAGGTGATGTTGATGATTTTGCGGCTGGGATCGCGACCGAGGAGCCACGTCGGAAAGACGATCGAGGCGAACTCTGATTTCAGGTTCCGCGGCGGCAGATTGATGATCAGCCTCTTGGTTTCGCCCGTGGCGCATTTGGTGAGCGCCGCCGCTAGGGCATGAAGATGCCAGCCGGATATGAGTTTCTGGCTGGGATGCAACTGGGACCACGCCCAGACGAAATAACCCATCAGGTCGGCTCGAAGGGCCGCGTCATACTCGGCGCGCGTGAAGGCCGGGACGCCCATCAAACGTCCTCCCCACGCTCTCCGCGCGCCATCAACATCTTACTGGCGATGGCTTCGAGAAGCTTGGCCTCATCGGTCGACAGCGCGTCGTCCGCCTCCTCGGCGAATTGTTCCGGCAGAGTGGTCTTGATCAGGCTGACGAACAGGGCAGCGTCTTGGGTCTTGCCCGTCAACGCCTGCGACATGAGCCGGGTCAGGACGGCCTCCTTGGCGGAGACCTGGCGCGGCACGCCCTTGATGGAGATGGTGACAGGCTGGTCCAGGATTTCCTGCAACAGCGTGCGCATGGAGCGCGCGCCCCTGGGACGTCCCGCCGGATTGCCGGACTTCCCCTTGGCGAACTGCGAAGCTCGCGGCGGTTTGCCGAAGCCGGCCACGTAATCGGCCTCGTCGGCGCGGGCCTTCTGCTCGTCGGTCATTGGACGGCGTTTCGCGGACCTCGCCATTAGAGGATCGCCCACATGCTGTCCGGACCGGGTTCCGAAACTGGATTCCCCGTTTCGCTTTGGCGTCGAGACCGAACTTCCGAAAAGGCTTCGCCGGTTTCCGCTAGCGTGGGCTCCTCGCCGGTCTCCGCGATGAACCGGCGCAGCGTCACATCGACATACTTCGGGTCGATCTCGATCAGGCGGGCGATGCGGCCCGTGCGCTCAGCCGCGATCAGGGTCGTGCCGGAACCGCCGAACGGATCGAGGACGATCTCTCCCTGATGGGTGACGTCCAGTATCGCATCGACGATCATGGGCAGCGGCTTGACGGTCGGGTGGAAGGACAATGCTTCAGCCCGACCGGCGCCCAGGCTGGCGTATCCCGGATAGTTCCAGACGTTCGACCTGTAGCGGCCATTGCTCCCCAGCCCGAAGGTGTTGACGTTGGGCGCGTCGCCGAGCTTCCAGATCGTCAGGAGTTCGTGCTGCGACCGATAGAAGGCTCCCATCCCGGCGTTGTCCTTGGCCCAGACTACAAGCTGCTTGAGCTCTCCGAAGACGGCCTCGCCGGCGGCGATCTGATCGGCGACATGGCGTCCGTCGATGAAGGCGTAAAGTAGGGCGCCGTCGACGCCGTGCTGCTTGCAATGGTCGAACACCTGGCGTTGGAACTCGATGAACTCCGCCCGCGTCATCTCTCCCGACGCCATGGCGAATTCGCCGTGCCGCACCTTGCCGAGCCCCGAGACGTTCCCGGAAATCCGGACATTGTAGGGCGGATCGGTCAGGATCAGCCTGACCCGCCCTCCGGCCAACAGCAGGACGTAAACGGCGCCGTCACGGCTGTCGCCGCAGACGATGCGGTGGTGCCCGCATAACCAAACATCACCCAGTTGCGTGACCGGAGCGCCGCCATCGTGGTCGGGAACTTCATCCTGCAGGGCGCCGACATCGTCGGCCAAGGTGACCCGATCCACGAAGACCTGGTCAAAGCCGGTGAAATCCAGCGAGAACTCGATGTCGGGATCGGCCAGGAGGGCGATGAAATCGGCGCGAAGGACAGCCTCATCCCACTGCGAATGTTCGCCGATCCGGTTCAGCGACATCTGCAAGGCGCGCAGTTCGTTCGGCGTATAACCGCTGACGCGGATCACGGGGATGGTGTCGTGACCGAGCCGTTTCGCCGCCTCCAAGACCGCGTTGCCGTCCAACACGATATTGTCGTCGGTGACCAGGATCGGCCTGACGACATCGAAGCGTTCGACCGCTCCGATCAGACTGGCCAGTTGGCGTTGACCATGTTTACGCTGGGGACGCGGGTCCGGCTTCAATGAACCCACGGCCACATATTCGATCGCCATGGTCTGATTCGTTCGGCGTGGACTGACCTTGCCGCCCACGCGCGTGACAGGAGCGCAATGCTTAGCCACGAGCGCCTCCTGTCGGCACGTTTCCCTGCTCAATAGACGTCAGCCAGGCTGGTCCGTTCGTTGTCTTCGACATCACATCTCTCCACGCTGCGGAGGGGCCTCCGCAGTTTCAAAAGTTTCAGTTTTGATGTGAGAGGGACCGGCGGTCCCTGAGCGTGAATGCCGAGGCGACGCCCCTGCGACATCAATCCTGCACGTGCGGATCGGCGGTTTTCAAGTCAGGCGGAAAACTTTCCGCCGGCTGCGGGCCGGCCCGATCAGGCCGGCCCCGGCCAATCCGATAGCGATCGGCCTGGTGAGCTTCATGCGGGTTCGCCGCCATCCCCACCACCGCGCTCGATCCGCCCCGGCGTGCGGCGTCTCCCGCGGTCCCCGCGCTTATCGGGTCCGGGTCCCCATCGTCGCAATCGTTCAGGCTGCCTCGGGCGGCAAGGTGGATGTCATCTCGGTGATTGTCTGGAACTCGGTCAGGAATTCGGGACGATGCTGCATGAGGTAGCGAACCACTCGGGCGTTCCCGAGTAACTTGACCAGATAGCCCTTGATGACAGTCAGATGCAGATGGTCCTGGCCGTAAGTCTCCTGAATCGACGTGATCGCCTCCTGGAGTCGCGCCAACTCATTTTCCATCCGAGCCACGGCTTCGGGAGTGATGCCCTTGATGTTTTTCGGTTTCGATCCATCCGCAAGCTGCGCCTGCGGCGTCCCGGCCAGGATCGCTGAGGCGTAGGCGACCGAATAATTGTTGGCGTTCACGAGGAGTTCCGCAGCCTCGATCTGCCGCAGAGGATTCATTTTTCGTAGAATTTCGAATACCGCCATCGGACAAGGTTTATCTTTGAGAATGGCGACCGTTTCGTCACAGATTCCGTTCAGCATCCGGACCTTGCGACGAATGGACTCTGGATTGACATCCAGTGCTTTGGCGATCTTTTCCTCCGGAACGCCACGCTCTATGGCTCGGCGGATCATCTTGTGCTCTTGAACCGATGACAACCGGCTGATCCGCTTGTTGTAGGTAAAGGCTTCGTCGTCAGTGGAAACCAGGCATTCGACCTGTTCGATGCCCAAATCCTTCAAAACCTCGATACGAACATGACCGTCCAGCAAGAGATAGGTGTCTGAATGTGCGAGATCTCGGGCCACCACAGGCGGCTCGACGAGACCGACTTCACGGATTGAGGCGGCGATCTGCTGATACTTCTTGCTGGATTTCGTGGACGTCCGAAGCACCCGTACAGGGAGAAGGGCGCTCACTGACAAGATCACGCAGTTGTCCTCAAAACCGTGCGTGACGATTTGCGAGGGGTCACGCTCTTTCCTCGTCATGGATCCGTCCTCGAACGTTCCTCAAGGTAGCCAGGCATTGCCTTGAGGTCTTCGGCGCGCAGCAACGTCAGGAAGTTCTCGTCGGTCCGAAGTGCGCGGAACGCCTCCGTGACGAAAAGGAGTCTTCCCTGGGTCAGTTCCGCCTTCTTGACGAGCAGCTTCTGGCGTTCCGCTTCCTGGCGTGACGTGCCCCTGAGAATTTCCTCCACGCGGAGCTAGAGTCCGGCCCTTGAAAGGACGGACGGAATGAAACGAGCGAGATTCACGGAAGAGCAGATCATCGGGATCCTGCGGGAGAACGAGGCGGGTGCGAAGGCGGGCGAGCTGGCGCGCAAGCACGGGGTATCCGAGGGCACGATCTACGCCTGTAAGGCCAGCGCCACGGCCCTGTCGGCCAGCTTCACCGATCCTTCCCTGTTCCGGTCGGGCTGGGAGTTCGCCGCCTTCTTGAGCCTGGTCCCGCGACAGAACTCCTCCGGCGGCAAGGACCGGCTGGGTCGCATCTCCAAGATGGGCGACGGCTATCTGAGGAAGCTGCTGGTGGTCGGGGCGACCTCGGTCATCCGCCGCGTGCGAACAGGCGTGTCCCTTGCCGCGGCCGACTGGGTGCGCACCCTGCTCGAACGCAAACCCGCCCGCGTGGTCACCGTGGCCATGGCCAACAAGACCGCCCGCATCGTCTGGGCGGTCATGACCCGAGGAGACGTCTACAGGCCGCCCATCGCGGTCTGAATGAGATCGCGGCGGCCACAAGGTCGTCGCCCCAACCTGCAGAGGGACGAATGAGAATGACGGTGACGATCTGAACGCGGCCGCAAGCCGGGAAAACCCGAGGTGCTGTCGGAGCTTTGTGCTCGCTTGCCTGAAAGGGACCCGATCCGCGGACTCCATCAGGGCCAGCGGTCATCCACACTGCGTCAACAGGCCGGCCAGATGACCGCACCCCGCAGATCACCCCCTCAAACTCAAAATTACTTCTTGCAGATCAGGGGCTGTCCGCAGGTGACGGCATCAATCTGTGAGATCGCAGGATCCGCTGCCCAGTCGAGCTTGCTCAAGGTCTTTGCCATCACACCAGCGCCGATTATGTGGTCACCTTCCTGTTCTGGGCCATCGGCTACGTGTGTGGAATTTGTCCGGCTGGTGCTATTGAGAGACGCGATGCTAAAGACTCCGCAGTGCGCCGACTGGCGGGCAAACCGATGACGAGTTTACGAGCGAAACTCCTGCTCGCAATCCTCCGTCTCGTGAACGCGCGAAAGGCGTTCACTGACGGCGAAAACTTCCTTGCAGATGCGCTGGAGAAGCAGAAGAACGGACCGGCGCTGCCTGGCCGGCGTCTGCGGCGCAAGTTCCTGATCCGGGACAAACAGATCGCGGGGGTGCGAAGCTTTATAGTGCAGCCGCGCGAGAACGCGTCGGCGCACCGGATCCTCTATCTTCATGGAGGCGCCTATGCGTGGGACCTGATTTCCCTGCACTGGACGATCATCGAAGACCTCATCGCGCTCACGGGGGCCAGCGTCACCGTTCCGATCTATCCGCTGACACCGACGACAGGCTGGGAAGCCGCGCATGATGCGGTCAGGCGCGTCTATGGCCATCTGGTGGATAAGAGCGCCGCCGGCACGATTACCATCATGGGCGATTCCGCAGGCGGCGGTCTCGCACTAGCGGTAACGATGGCCCTGCGCGACGATGCACGCCCGATGCCGGGCTCGTTGGTGCTATTTTCTCCCTGGCTCGACGTGACCCTGTCCGATCCGGAACAACGCGCGCTGGCTCCCCGAGATCCAATCCTCGCGCCGCCGGGACTGTTGGCGGCGGGAAGGGCCTATGCGAATGGTGTGTCCCCGCAGGATTCGCGCGTCAGCCCCCTGTTCGGTTCCTTCGACGGCCTGCCGCCCGTCGCCATTCTATCCGGCACACGCGATCTCCTAAATAGCGACGCTCGCCGTGTCGCGCGCCGCGCGCCAGGGGTCGTGCAGATGTTCGAGTATCCGGATATGCCCCATGTCTGGGTCGGCTTGCCCATTCCCGAGGCACATCAGGCCCTGCAGCAGGCCGCAAACTTCGTTAAGTTGAATACAGTCACTTCACACCGATTATACTCTGCGGCGAGTGAATAGGCGATTTCGACAGAGATTTTATATCGTCGGCTGCTATATCCTGACTTTTTATCCCGCCTCGGCTTTGCTCTGTCCGGGTTGCCAGCGGTGCGCTTCGCCTTGCCCAGGGCGGCCGCCGGGCGACATGCTTTGCCTTCCAGGACAGGCCATGTTGCACCTTCGGTTCAACACGTCGAACGAGAATGGAATTGTCGCGGCGGGGCCGCTCGGGCGGGCGAGCATGCCGCCACACCGGTGTGGTCGCTAACTTGACCTACTGGCCTGGCGTACATGTTGGTACTGCATCGGTCGCATAGGTTGCAGGGTCCAACTTATTGTCCGTGGTGGTCACCTGTTCTGGGGCCGGCGGAGGTCTAAAGGCTCTAGGAGCCTAAAACGGAACGCTTTCGGACCGTTTGCGTTAACAACCCATGATGAAGGCGGCGACCAACGATCTCGTGCTGCAACCGCGCCCTGCCCAAGGCGGTCGTCCGCCCCATGAGATTGCCGCCAAGCTTGAGACCCACATCCTGAGCATCGCGCTGCAACTCATGTGTGCGAACGATCTGGAAAGCGTCACGATCGACGCCGTGGCCCGGGCCGCCCACGTGTCCAAGCGCACTCTCTATGCGCGCTTTCCGACGCGACAGGCCCTGTTTCTGGCTGTGTTGAACCACGCTGTGGAACCCCGCTTGGCGCCGCTGCGTCGGCCGCTGCCGGATGAGGACTGGCGCAGCGGACTCGCCTCTCTGCTCTCTGAGATGCTCGAGGTCTCGGCAGGAGCCGAACTGCGGGCCATCGAGCGCCTGTTGCTGTGGGCGCGCGATCACGACCCCGATCTGGTGCGATCCATGTTCGCCCGTTCGAGCGGTCAGCCCGTGCGTGTCATCGCCGCGATCCTCGGCGGGGCGGCGGACCGTCATGAGTTGGAGGCGCCCGACATCGAGCGCATCGCCACTATTCTGTTTGAAGCCGCCGTCGTCGGCCCGCGTCGGCGGATGTTGTTCGGCGTCGACCCCCACGAGACCGCAGAGGACCGTCGCCGCCATGTGGCGGCGGTGGTCGAGCTTTTCCTCGGGGCCGCCTCGGCTCCTTCGCCTTTCCAACAGGAGTGTTCCGATGCCAACCTATGATGTCGCTGTCGTCGGCGCGGGCCATAACGCCCTGGTCAGCGCCTGCTATCTTGCCAAGGCGGGCAAGAAGGTGGCGGTGCTGGAACGCAGGCCGGTGATCGGCGGCGCGGCCTGCACCGAGGAAATGTTCGGCGGCTACAAGGTCGATATAGGCTCCTCGATCCATGTGCTTTTCCCGACCACGGGCATCATGGAGGACCTTGGTCTCGCCGAGCACGGTCTTGAATATATTGAGTTGGACCCATGGGGCTTTTACCCCATTCGGGGCACGGACAAGGCCATCACCTTCTACCGTAGCCTGGACAAGACCTGCGACAGCATTGCGGCGATCAATCCGCGCGACGCCGAAACCTATCGCGAGTTCATGACCACTTGGGCCGACGTCCAGCGGCTGATATGGCCGGCGATGTCGGCGCCGCCCCAGATGGGACAGACGATCGCCTCTGTGATCAAGGCGGCCTTCTCCCGACCTGGGGCGGTGCGCACCGCGCTCAAGGCCGACGACCTCGTGCGCCAGGTTCTGATCGATTCCACCCGGCTGCTTGAGGAACTGTTCGAGAGTGAGGAATTGAAGGCCGCCCTGGTCTGGCTGGGGGCGCAGAATGGCCCACATCCGGACGCGGCCTCCAGCGCCACCATCCTGGGCCACTACGGCATGATCCACGAGGACGGCGCCTATCGCGCCATCGGCGGCTCGGGCATGGTCTCGGTCGCCCTGGGCCGCGCCTTCGAAGCCATGGGAGGGACGATCCTGACCAATGCGGAGGTGGAAAAGGTTTCGAGCCTCTCCTCGACGGACGGCGCCCGCTTCGAGGTCCGCGCCGGCGACCAGACGGTTCAGGCCAAGACCGTCCTGTTTGGATGCCACGTCCAGACCGCCTTGTTGAAGCTGCTTGATCGCGATCTGGTCGAGCCGAACCTGGTGCGCCGGCTCGAGGCGCTGAAGGTGATGAACGGGTCGGGCTTCATGGTGCGCCAGGCGGTTTCGGAATTGCCGGCGTATGCGGGCCAGGCGCTCAACACCCGTGGGGTGGGCGAATGCCATCACGGCATGCAGTTGCTGTGTCCCACCGTCGACACCCTCACGCGATCGATGAACCTGGGCCGTGTTGGCCGCACGCCCGACTATCCGCCGGTGATGCAGATGAGCTTCACCGCCGTTGATCCGACCCTGGCGCCCGAGGGCAAGCACCTGCTCTACAGTTGGTCCTCCTATCATCCCTACCATCTCGACGGTGAGAACTGGGATGACATCGCCGAGCGCGAAGCCGACAAAATCTGGGACGTGGTCTGCGAATACACCCCCAACATGAAGGGCAAGCTGATCGATCGCTACATCCAGTCGCCGCTGGAGATCGAGCGCCGGATCGGCCTCGTCCAGGGCGACGTCACCCATCTGGAAATGAGCATGGACCAGATGTTCGGTTTCCGACCCCTGCCAGACCTGGCCGGTTATAAGACAACGATCGACGGCGTCTATCTGACCGGCGCCAGTACCCATCCGGGCGGCGGCGTCTGGGGCGCCAGCGGACGCAGCGCGGCCAAGGTCATGCTCAAGGATCTCCGATGAAGGTCGCCAAGACGAGCTGACGACGTCCTATCTCGGTCCCTCGGCACCTCGCATCGCACTTCGGTTCCGCAGTTGCTCAGCGAACAGGATGCCGGTGTCCGTAGGATCGTACACGTCTTGTAAGGCAAAAGCCTCTTGCAGATTTTTTGGAATCCACCAGGCGACTCGTCTGTCGGCCCCACCAACCTGTTGCGTGACGGCGAACTTGCTGGCGCGGTCGATCGGGACGAGCAGATAGAGCGTGCCTTTCGGCGGTCTGCGCCTCGGCGATATTCAGACCCTTAACACACGAGCCACGCTAAACTGGTCAGGCAAGCGGTGCGTGGCGTCGGCTCGTCGATCCGCCTGATGATTGACACGCCGCCTCGCCGTCAGTTTGAGCTTTGCGGGAGCAGATCGAGCCGGTAGGCAGGCTCGCCTCTCTTCACGCCGAGATCGCCCATGCACCTTCTCAAGTCCCGTGAGATGTTCGCTCGCTCCAAGGTCGAGCTTTGGGCCGGCGCGGGCCTGGCCGTGGTCCTAGCGTTCTTCCTGATCAGCGGCGTCATCGCCTACGCCAACATTCAGGACCTGCGCTCGAACAATCAGAGAGTCGTCCACACCCACTCCGTCCTGATCGGCGCCGACGATCTGCTGAGCGCGGTCCAAGACGCCGAGACGGGGCAACGCGGCTACATCCTGACCGGCGACGAGCGCTATCTGGAGCCCTACGACCGCGCCATGGCCGTCGTGGACGAGCGTTTGGACAGTCTGGCGGAGCTGACCCGAGCCAATCCGCGCCAGCAAGCCAATATCGCGCAGCTGCGCCGCAACGTCGCCGCCAAGACGGACGAACTGCGCGAGACGGTGGCGCTGCGCCGTAACAAGGGGTTCGCGCCCGCGCTGGCCGTCGTCGCGACCGATCGGGGCAAGACGGAGATGGAGGCCATCCGGGAGCGGGTCGCCGCGGTGCGGGCCGAGGGTCTGCGGCAGCGGCAGGACTGGCTTGCGCAGATGGAGGTCGCGTATCGAACGGCCGTCCTGAGCGGGATCCTGTCGGCGCTGCTGGGCGGCGTCCTGACCGTGAGCGTCTTTCTGCTGATTCGCCGCAGCGCCCGCGCGCGGGCGCGGCAGGATTGGCTGCGATCGGGCCAGGTCGGTCTGGCCGAGGCCGTCAGCGGCGACCTGACGCTGGAACAGCTGGCCGACAATGTCCTGGCCTTCCTGTCGCGTTACGTCGGCTCGCAGGCGGCGGTGCTGTTCGCCGGCCAGGGCGACCGCTTCCAGCGGGCCGGCGCGCTCGGCGTTCCCGCCGACGCGCCGACGCCGGAGACCTTCCGCCTCAAGGAAGGGTTGCTCGGCCAGGTCGCGGCCGACGGCCGTCCGGTGCTGCTGTCCGAGGTGCCGGAAGGCTATCTGACCATCGGTTCGGCCCTGGGCCGCGACACCCCGCGGCACCTGCTCATCGCCCCGGCCCGCGTCGACGGGTCGGTCAACGGCGTGATCGAACTCGGCTTCCTTCATCCGCCGGGCGCCCTCGTGAGGGAACTGCTTGAGGCGGCCGCCGACGCGGTCGGCGTGGCGCTGCGGTCCGCACGCTATCGCTCGGAGCTGCAGGACGCGCTGGAGGAAACCCAGCGCCAGGCCGAGGAGTTGCAGGTGCAGAGCGAGGAGCTGCGCGTCTCCAACGAGGAGCTGGAGGAGCAGGGCCGGGCGCTGAAGGAATCCCAGGTCCGCCTCGAACAGCAGCAGGTCGAACTCGAACAGACCAACAGCCAGCTCGAGGAGCAGGCCCAGACCCTCGAGACGCAGCGCGACGACCTGGAGAAGGTCGGCGCCGACCTGGCGCGTCAGGCCCGGGACCTGGAGCAGGCCAGCCAGTACAAGTCGGACTTCCTCGCCAATATGTCGCATGAGCTGCGCACGCCGCTGAACTCGCTGCTGATTCTGGCCAAGCTGCTGGGCGACAACGCCGACGGCAATCTGACGGAGGACCAGGTGCGGTTCGCCCGCACGATCCAGGCCTCGGGCGACGATCTGCTGACGCTGATCAACGACATTCTGGACCTGTCCAAGATCGAGGCCGGTCACGTCCAGGTGCGCGCCGAGGGCGTCTCCGTCGAGCGCGTGGCCGCCGACCTTCGCCAGCTGTTTCAGCCGGTGGCGGAAACACGCGGCCTGGCGTTCGCCGTCGAGGTCGACGAGGCCGTGCCGGAAATCGTGGAGACCGACCGGCAGCGGCTGGAGCAGATCCTCAAGAACCTGCTGTCGAACGCCTTCAAATTCACCGAGACAGGCGGCGTACGCCTCTCCATCCGGCCCGACGGCGACGGCGTGGCCTTCGCGGTGAAGGACACGGGTATCGGCATCTCGCGTGACCAGCACGCGAGCGTGTTCGAGGCCTTCCAGCAAGCGGACGGCACCATCAGCCGCCGCTATGGAGGCACGGGTCTGGGCCTGTCGATCTCTCGGGAGCTGGCGCGGTTGCTCGGCGGCGCCATCGCGCTCGAGAGCAAGCCCGGCGAGGGCAGCACCTTCACCCTGACGACGCCTCGGATGTACGACCCTGACGCCGTGGCCGCGCGTCCCGTCCCTGCCAAGGCGCCCTCTGCAGGCGAGGAGCCGTCGCCGACCTTGTCGCCTGCCGCGACGCGCCCGGCCATGCCGCGGGCCATCGAGGACGACCGCGAGCGGATCGCGGGCGCGCGGCGCCTGCTGCTGGTGATCGAGGACGACGACCGTTTCGCCGCCATCGTCCGCGACCTTGCGCGGGAGCTGGGCTTCCAGTGCCTGGTGGCGAGCACCGCCGAGGAGGCGCTGGCGCTGGCGCGACGTCACGGCCCCAGCGCCATCGTCCTCGACATCGGCCTGCCGGATCAGTCCGGACTGACGGTGCTCGACAGCCTCAAGCGCGACGACCGTACGCGGCACATTCCGATCCACATCGTTTCGGCCGACGATCACAGCCAGACCGCCCTCGCCTTGGGCGCGCGCGGCTATACGATGAAGCCGGTCCGGCGCGAGGACTTGGCCGAGGTGCTGACAGACCTGGAGGAGACCCTGGCGCGCACCGTCCGCCGGGTCCTGGTGGTCGAGGATGATCCGGTCCAGCGCGACGCGGTAGAACGGCTGCTGGGCTCGAGCCAGGTCGAGATCGTCGGCGTCGGCACCGCGGCGGAATGCCTGGAGGCTCTAGCGCGTCAGACTTTCGACTGCATGGTGCTGGACCTGACCCTGCCGGACGCCTCGGGGTTCTCTCTGCTGGAGACCCTGAGCCAGGACGGCGACCGCGCCTTCCCGCCGGTGATCGTCTACACCGGCCGGGACCTGTCGCCCGAGCACGAGCAGCAGCTGCGGCGCTATTCCAGTTCCATCATCATCAAGGGGGCCAGGTCGCCGGAACGGCTGCTCGACGAGGTGTCGCTGTTCCTGCACCAGGTGGTGTCGGACCTGCCGCCCGAGCAGCAGCGGATGATCCAGAAGGCGCGCAACCGCGACGCCGTGCTGGAAGGTCGTCGCATCCTCGTCGTCGAGGACGATGTGCGCAACATCTACTCCCTGACGCAGGTGCTGGAGCCCCGGGGCGCCGTGGTGGAGATCGCCCGAAACGGCCAGGAGGCGATCGACGCCCTGGCCGCGGCCGAGGCCGATCCGGCCTTGGCCATCGACCTGGTGCTGATGGACGTGATGATGCCGGTGATGGACGGCCTCACGGCGACGACGAAGATCCGCGCCGACGCGCGCTGGGCCCAGTTGCCGATCCTGATGCTGACCGCCAAGGCCATGCCGGACGATCAGGCGCGTTGCCTGGACGCCGGCGCCAACGACTACATGGCCAAGCCGATCGACGTGGACAAGCTGCTGTCGCTGGTGCGCGTGTGGATGCCCCGGTGAGCCCCCTGCCCGCGCCCGACAGCGTCGAGGACCTCGAGATCGCGCTGCTGCTGGAGGGCCTCTTCCAGCGCTATCACTACGACTTCCGCCGCTATGCGCGAGCCTCGATCAAGCGCCGCCTGGTCCAGGCCCGCGAGCAGATGGGCTATCCCACGCTGTCGGCGTTGCAGGACGCGGTACTGCATAATCCCGGCATGTTGCCGCGCCTGCTCGGCTATCTGACGGTGCAGGTCAGCGAAATGTTTCGCGATCCGTCCTACTTCCGGGCGCTGCGCGAGACGGTGCTGCCGCACCTGCGCACCTATCCGTCCCTGAAGGTCTGGGTGGCCGGCTGCAGCCATGGGGAGGAGGTCTATTCGCTGGCCATCCTGTTCCGCGAGGAGGGGCTCTACGATCGCACCCTCTTTTATGCGACCGACATCAATCCCGAGGCGCTGCGCATCGCGGAGGCCGGCGTCTATCCGCTCGACCGGATGCGGACCTTCACCGAGAACCACCAGAAGTCCGGCGGGCGCTCGTCGCTGTCGGACTACTACACCGCCGACTACGGCCGGGCGGTGTTCGACAAGAGCCTGCGGAGCCGGGTCGTCTTCTCCGACCACAGCCTGGTGACCGACGCCGTCTTCGCCGAGATGCAGCTGATCTCCTGCCGCAATGTCATGATCTATTTCGACCGGGCGCTGCAGGACCGGGCGATCGGCCTGTTTCGCGACGCCCTGCCCCGCAACGGCTTCCTCGGCCTGGGGGCGAAGGAAAGCCTGCGCTTCTCCGCCCACGCCGACGCCTTCGGCGAGTTCGTGCGCGAGGAGAAGATCTACAGGAAGCGCGCGGCATGACGACGAACGAGACACGCGCCGTCGTCATCGGCGCCTCGGCCGGGGCGGTCCAGGCCCTGCTGAAGATCCTGCCCGCCCTGCCGGCGGAGTT
The DNA here is from genome assembly GCA_027944975.1 of Acanthamoeba sp. SK_2022c. Taxonomy (NCBI): domain Eukaryota; phylum Discosea; order Longamoebia; family Acanthamoebidae; genus Acanthamoeba; species Acanthamoeba sp. SK_2022c. The sequence goes on along the minus strand of JANDKB010015676.1, from coordinate 9,948 downwards.
TCCGGCGCCGGTGTTGGTGGCGGTGCATGTCCCGGCCGACCGGGACAACGTCCTCGCGCCTCTGCTGCAGTCGCGCTGCCGCGTTCGCGTCAAGGAGGCCGAAGACAAGGAGCCGGCCGCGGCCGGCGTGGTCTATTTCGCGCCCTCGGACTATCACCTGCTGGTCGAACGCGACGGAAGCCTGGCCCTGTCGTCGGACGAGCTGGTCAACTATTCCCGCCCGTCGATCGACGTGTTGTTCGAGAGCGCGGCCGACGCCTATGGCGCGGGTCTGACCGGGGTGATCCTGACCGGCGCCAACACCGACGGCGCCGCGGGGTTGCAGGCCGTGGCGACGGCGGGCGGTGAAACGATCGTCGAGGATCCGAGACAGGCCTACGCCTCGACCATGCCCGAGGCCGCCCTGGCCGCCTGCCCCGCCCGGGTCCTCGATCTCGACGCCATCGCCGACCACCTTGCACGGATGCCCGGATGACCCAGACCGACGATCCCATCCCCGTCCTCCTGGTGGACGATCTGCAGGAAAATCTGCTCGCGCTCGAGGCCCTGCTTCGGCGCGACGGCCTGACGTTCCTCAAGGCCCGCACCGGCGACGAGGCGCTGGAACTGCTGCTCGCGCATGACGTCGCCCTGGCGTTGCTCGACGTGCAGATGCCCGGCATGGACGGCTTCCAACTGGCCGAATACATGCGGGGATCGACGCGGACGCGCCACGTGCCCATCATCTTCGTCACGGCGGGCAGCGCGGACCACCAGCGACGCTTCCGCGGCTATGAGGCCGGGGCGGTGGACTTCATTCAGAAGCCGATCGAAGCCGACATCCTGAGCAGCAAGGCCGAGGTCTTCTTCGACCTCTTCGATCAGCGCCGCCAGATGTTGCGCCAGCGCGACGAACTCGAAGCCTACGCCGCCCAGTTGAGGGCGGCCGACCGCCGCAAGGACGAGTTCCTGGCCGTCCTGGGCCATGAGCTGCGCAATCCTCTGATGGCGCTGAGGGCCGGGCTGCAACTTCTGGAGCGCGAGGCGGACGGGTCCAAGGCCGGGGTGATCCGCGAACGGATGGGCACCCAGGTGCTGCATCTGTCGCGCCTGATCGAGGATTTGCTCGACGTGTCGCGCATCGACCAAGGCAAGATCGCCCTGCGTCTGGAACGCGTGTCGCTGCAGGCCGTGCTGGAGTCGGCGATCGACACAAGCCGTCCGAAGATCGACGCCGGGCTGCATGCGCTGACCGTGGAGCTGCCGGACGAGCCGGCGTGGATCGCGGGGGACTTCACGCGACTGTCGCAGGTCGTCAGCAACCTTCTGACCAACGCCGCCAAATACACCCCCGCCGGTGGCGAACTCCGGCTGTCGGCGGGACTGGAGGCCGACTTCGTCCAGATCGAGGTCGAGGACAATGGCGTGGGCGTCCCACCCGAGATGCAGGAGAGAATCTTCGCCCTCTACACCCAGGTTCCAGGCCCCGACACGCGGTCGTCCGAGGGGCTCGGCATCGGCTTGGCCCTGGTCAAACAGCTGGTGGAGCTGCACCGGGGCTCCATCGCCGTCTCCAGCGAGGGCGAGGACCAAGGCAGCCGCTTCACCGTGCGCCTCCCTCGTTCGGTCTGAGGCGCGCCACGCCGAACACCATCGGCCAACCCGTACCGAGTCCATCCGGTATGACAGGCGTCGCTACAAGCGAAAACCGCATCGAGATCATCTTCGGTCGCCTAAAAGACTGGCGGCGCATCGGCACTTGCTATGATCGATGCCCGAAGGTCTCCCTGCCCGCCATAGCCCTCGCCGCAACCTTGCTCTTCTGGCTTTGAGCTCTGAGCCTAAGCCAAGGCGCCATCTAACTGTTTTATCAGCCTTTGCGCCTGCTCGCGCAGGTCATTGATTTGGGCCGGTTTCAAGCCCGCTTTCTTTGCAAGCTCCGCTGGAATGCTTCTGGCGCGATCATGCAGGGCGCAGCCACGCGACGTGAGAGTAAGGAGGACGCGGCGCTTGTCGTCGGCGTCACGCCGTCTTTTGATGCAACCGGCCCGCTCCATGCGCTTCAAAAGCGGGCTCAAGGTCCCAATATCGAGGTGAAGGCAGGCGCCCAGCTCTCCTACGGAAATCGGCGCCTGCGCCGATAATACGAGCACCACCAGATATTGCGCGTATGTCAGGCCAAGCGGCTCCAAAAGCGGCTTGTAGAGCCGTTGCAGCAGGTTCGTCGCCGCATAAAGCGGAAAACACACCTGCTGGTCGAGCCGGAGCGGGTCTTCCCCTCCTCGCCCGGCCGCATCGGCGCCGGAGTTCACCGGGTCTTCACCGAAAGCGCGACCTCGATATTGCCCCGGGTCGCGTTCGAATAGGGGCAGACCTTGTGCGCCTCCTCGACGATCGCTTCGGCCATCTCCTGATCGACGCCAGCGATGGTGACATCGAGCGCCACGGTAAGGGCGAACGCCCCACCGGCATTGGGCTCCATGCCCACGGTCGCGGTGACCTCGACGGCGTCGTCTCCGATTTTCCTTTCCCGATTGCGGGTGATGTGGATCACGGCGTTGCCGAAGCAGGCGGCGTAACCTGCGGCGAACAGCTGTTCCGGATTGGTCGCGTCTCCCTTGCCGCCAAGGCTTCGGGGCAGGGCGAGCGGAAGGGCGAGCAATCCGTCCTCGCTGCGAACAGAGCCGGCGCGGCCGCCGACCGCGTGTACCGTGGTCGTATAAAGAGCGCTCATCATTCCCTCCAACAGAAATATATGGCTAGCCATATATCTGCGCAGCCATGGATATCAAGCTTGCACCGAGAAACGCCGCTGCGGATCACTTTGCTGCAAGCTGCGCTCGGAGATAGGCGCTCCAGGACGCATCGTCAGGAAACTCCGACGGGGGTCGAACATCGGTTGGCAGGCTGCTGACCCGCGCCAGCGCATCGGCGGGGATGGTGTCGTCGACGAGACCCAGCTGCTGGAACAGCGGCAGGGCATAGCCGGGAATCCAGCGCCTCAAATCATACCATGGCACCGAGGCGAAACGTTCGGGCGCCAGGTTGATGAAGGAGGTCATGCAGCTCTCGGTCAGGGTCGAATAGAACTTGGGGCGCTCGTGAACCTGGGTCGTGAACCGCAGGATGCGCTCGAAATAAACGCGGACGACCTCAGGGCTCTGGCGGATCGGATAGATCTGGATCTCGTCCGGCGGCGTCCTGGCCAACCGCTCCCAGAACAGGTCGCGCTCGGTGGCCAGTTCCGGATAGATGGGGTCGCGCCGGAAGAAGCCCGCTAGGGGGTCGAACTCGGCGCCGCTCGCCTGGCGCGCCTCCATGGAGACGACGACGTGGCGGCCGTCGGCGAACCGGAACGACAGCATCACATGCTCCATCGCCTTCAGGTCGCCGAACGGCTGGAGGATCAGATCCATCCCCTCAAGGGTCGACAGATCGAAGGTCTGCGTCGTCCAGCGCGGGGTCGAGGCGACGCCAGGGTCGTGCAAGGCGTCGCGGAAATTGTGGATGGTCGCCCGGTCGCCGTCGATCACCGCCCAGGCTTCCTCGGCGTGCAGGTCACGCCAGTTCTGCGCGACCGGCGCCTTGGTCCAGTAGGCGCCCAACAGGACCGCCAGCAGGACCGCTCCCATTCCCCGCCGCGCGCGCCTCAACCGTCCTGGCGCGAACCACAGCCCCAGGACTGCGACCGGAAACAGCAGGGCGCCCACATCCCGCAGCCATGCCGGCCAAGGAATCCAGTAGCGGATCGCCAGGCCGCAGAAGACCGCCAGGACGACAATGAGAAGGCTCGCCGCGACGCGCGCTGCTCGATTCAACACTTGTTGCCCCGTGTCATCCTTGCATCGCTAGACACCCATAATCCGACTGGATCGGGGCAAATCCAAATGATACGTCGAGTTTCAATACTCGGTAGCGACATCCAGGCGTGTGATCAATGGTTCCCTTTCGAACGGTCGGGGCGATCTTAGGCTCCTTGCCCCTCCGCCGCGCCCTGGCGCTGGGCCCGCTGCTGTTTCTCGGCTTGGGGGTGCAGGCCTGCGCGACCGCACCCTCCGGCGTGCTGCTGCCGATCGCCACGCCCCCGCCGGGCGCCCAGGAGGTCAGCATGCTGGTCTATTCCACGCGCGCCCCAACCGAGGCGCCGGGCGTGGTCTATTCAGGCAAGAGGGGGGAACACCTGACGGCCATGGTGGTCGACGTCTCGATCCCTCCTGCCCACCAGATCGGCGCCGTCGAATGGCCGCGTCGGCGCGAGGCCGATCCCGCGCGGGAGTTCGCCACCCTCTCCATCGATCCGGTCGTCGACGACGCCTCGGCCGAGGCGTGGATGAACGCGCAGCTGAAGGAAGGCCGCCTGCTGATTTTCGTGCACGGCTTCAATGTGCCGTTCGACCGGGCCGTCTATTCCCTCGCCCAGCTGACGAATGATTCCGGCATCCAGGCCGCGCCGGTACTGTTCACATGGCCCTCGCTGGGCCGGATCTATGCCTATGTCTACGATAGGGAAAGCGCCAACTATTCACGCGACGCCCTGGAACAGTTGCTCCGGCTGGCCGCGCGCAATCCGAATGTGACCGAGGTCACCGTCATGGCTCATTCGATGGGCAGCTGGATCGCGGTCGAGGCGCTGCGCCAGTACGCGATCCGCGAGGGACGGGTCGACCCAAAGATCGAGAATGTGATCCTCGCCGCGCCGGACCTGGACGTGGACGTCTTCGCCCAGCAGGTCGCGGTTCTGGGCCCTGACCGGCCCCATTTCACCTTCCTGGTCTCGCGCGACGACCAGGCCCTGCGGGTTTCGCGCCTGCTTGCCGGAGGCGTGCAACGCGTCGGCGCCCTCGACCCGTCCGAGGAGCCTATCCGCAGCCAGCTGGAGCGGACCGGCGGCGTCACCGTCATCAATCTGGCCGATGTCCGCGGCCGTGACCGGCTGAACCATTCAGTCTTCTCAGAGAGCCCCGAGGTGGTCCGGCTGCTGGGCAGCAGCCTGGTGTCCGGCCCGGGCTTGTCGGGAAGCTCCGACCTGCCGCTAGGCGCCTTGGTTCTGGACGTCGCCGAGGCGATCACTTCCGACATCTCCCAAAAGGCTCCGGTGACGCGTCAGCCCCAGGCCGCCCCCGCCGAGGCGGTCGCGCCCTCGGACACGCGCACGATCGCAGATGACGCTCCGGACGTCACACCGCCGGGGCCGCCCGTCGAAGTGGACGAAGCGGACGCCCTCAGTTCTCCCCGACCGGTGATTGATCCACATCAAGGTGCATCCGTGGAGCGGGATTAAAAGATAAAATCCATATCAATCAGCCAGTCCCAGGCAGCCCCAACACACGGACCGCTTCGATGAACACGAACCAGCTGGCCGGCCAGTGGAGATCGTTTCGGGTCGCATCCAGCGCCTGTGGGCCGAAAGCCTCGATGACCAGACCGGCGCAGTCAAGGGCAACCTCAGGGAGATCGCGGGCTTGATCCAGAGGGGGTTCGGCCTCGCGACGGAGCAGGCCGAGAAAGCCGTGAACCGCTGGCAAAAGGAGCATCAACCGATCGCGACCCTCCACGCCCAGGGTGACCGTTTCAACGCCCTGATGGCCGATCACTGGGCGACCGCGAAGGCCCACATCGATGACGCCAGGGTGGACCTGGCCGACCGGCGCGAGGCGGTCGAGGCGGATATCGACCTGCTGATCTCGCGCCTGCAGACCCGGTTCAACGCCACGCCCTGGGCCGATTTCAACTGGCGCAACCGGGTCTACGGCAATCCGCTCGACGGGCTCGGCTACAATGTCGTGGCCGACGACGGGCTGAGGGCGGGCGCGCAGCTTCGGCCGCATTATTCCGGTCAGTCGGCCATCGAGGGGCTGGACCTGCCCGACCTCGGCGCCGACATGGCGGTCTATGCCTTCGTCGGGATTCCGGGGAACATCTCGGTCGGCGGACGTGTCATGCGTGACATCAGCAGTCAGACCGAGGGGACGACCTACTACGCCTCGGCCTCGCACCAGCGCCTGACGCGCATCGGCCTATTGCAGAGCACCCTCTATGAACGCGGCGGCGACGCCCGCAGCAACGACGCCTATTTCGGCGTCGATGCCGACGCGGCGAGTGTGACCGGTCTTACGCCCTATGCGCCGGGAAGCGGCGTCCGGAACGTCGGCGTCGCCTTCCTGATGCTGACGCCGATCGGCGACCACTGGGCCGTGGCGACTTTCGCCAACGCCGAGCGGGCCATGGGCGACGTCGCCGACAGCCCCCTGATCCAGGCTCGAGACGAACAGGGGGGATTCTGATCGTGCGCCGTTTCGGCGGCTGGTAGTTTTCCGGTCGGGCGATGACGCCCGGCCTCCACGCGGCGAATGACGCCGCAAATGACGGGGCTGAACTCATGGATACGCATTTCAATCCGCTTGGAGACTTTCTGAGCCGGGCCTGGTGGTTGCTTCTGCTGCGCGGCTTAGCGGCCATCGTCTTTGGCGTCCTGACCTTCGCTTGGCCCCAGGTGACGTTGCTGACGCTAGTGATCCTCTACGGAATTTACGCCATTCTGGACGGCGCGTTCGCCTTGCTCGGGGCCATCCGCGGGGGCGGCCTTGCGCCGCGCTGGTGGCTGGCCGTCGTGGGGCTCGTGGGACTGGCGGCGGGCGCGGTCGCCCTGGCCTTGCCCGGCGTGACCGCCGTCGCCCTTGTGGTCATCATCGGCGCGGCGGCCATCGCCCGCGGTATCTTCGAGATCGTCGGCGCCATCCAGTTGCGCAAGACGATCCGCAATGAGTGGCTGCTGATCCTCTCCGGCGCGATCTCTGTGCTGTTCGGTTTGGCCGTCATCGTCGTTCCCGGCGCGGGCGCCTTGGCCCTGGTCTGGCTGATCGGCGCCTGGGCCATCGTTTCGGGCCTCCTGATCGTCACCCTGTCGCTGAAGCTGCGGAAAATAGGGCGCTGAACGAGTCGTTCGGAAAACGGAGCCCCCGATCGCAGCCGCTCTGAAGGCCGCGGTCGAGGGGCTGCTTGCCGAACGCATCACGGCGCGGGCCGGGAATAACTGCCCCGAGGCGGACCGTATCCAAGATCGTGGTCTGCGCTCTTTGAAGTGATCCTATGTTGGTCTGCGGACCGGAATGGATGGAACCAAGGATGGCCGGGAAGCGCCACAAGCCCGGAGATCATAGCCAAGCTGCGCCAGGTTGAGGTGCTGACCGGGCAAGGCAAGTCGATCTCGGAGGGGTGAAGACGATCGCAGTGACTGAGACGACGTACTTCCACTGGCGGCGGCGTTCGGCGGGATGAAGACGGATCAGGTCAAACGGCGAAGGCGCTTTAGCTGGAGAACGCCCGGCTGCGTCGGGGGGGTGTCGGACCTGACGCTGGACAAGCTGATCCTGTGGGAGGCGGCCCCGGAAAACTTCTGAGCCCTGCCCGTCGCCGGACCTGCATCGACAAGGTGCGGGCCGAGTTGAACGTGTCAGAGCGGCGCGCCTGCGCGGTGCTCCACCACCATAGGCATATCGTGACTTTGGACAAGTGATCGTCGGCCGCCGACGATAGCTACGATGTTTATTTAGATTTGGCTCGAGTCGTTCCACGCTCTGCCTGAAATGACATGCGTTTCCCTGTATTTGGAACCGCATTTCTGGCGCGGGATCGTGAAAACCTTCTAAGAAGCATTAGCTTAAAGGCTCAGGTGTTCAGAGAGGATTTGGCTAAGTTTGAGCTATTCCCTGTTTAAGCGGCTCGATCAGGGAGTTAGCCGGCACATTTTGGAAGTGCCGGTCACGGAGAGAATGACCTCCGCTCCTTGGCACACCACCATCAGCCTCCCTCTTCCATCGATATTTCGAGGAAGAGGGAGACTGGCCATCCTTTCAGATCAGCTCGTTTGGCCACGCTCACGCTCACGCTCACGCGCGGTCGCGTGCGATCGTTCGACGCTCACGCCCTACAGCAGCGTGGCGGCCAGGTTGACGGTCAGCGCCAGGATGACGGCGTTGAAGAACCAAGGCGATCAGGCTGTGAAACGTCGCCAGGCCGCGCATCCTGCGGCTGGCGATCTGCACGTCGGCCGTCTGGTTCGCCACGCCGATGATCAGGGCGAAGTGCAGAAAGTCCCAGTAGTCCGCGTCCTCCTCACCCGGAAAGATCAGCCCGCCCTGATCGCCCTTGCCGTCGTCACGCGGGGCATAGAAGCCGTGGGCGTAATGCAGGGCGAAGATGATGTGGACGTACAGCCACGACAGGCCGACGGTGCACACTGAGAACACCGCCTGCCCCACCGTCGGCTTGCCGTCGCTGGCCACCATGGCAAGGACCAAGACCACGACGCTGGCCACGGCCGCCGCCATGCTGAGCGGCAGGACCAGAACGCCCGCCTGATCCAGTTCCGCCGCGCGGCGCCGGATCGCCTCTTGCGAACGCGCCTTGAAGATTCGTGCAAAGGTCGCGACGAGGAAGGTCGCCACGCCCGCGTCCCAGCCGGCCGCCAGTCGCATTGGCCAGCCGACGCTGGCTGGCGCCAGCGCCGCGACAGCCGCCAGGACAAGAAGCCCGAGCCATAGCGACAAATGCAGACGGAACAGGCGCGCGACAGATCCCATGCCGCGAGATTGCGCATTCCTGGCCGCACGTCCAGCGACCGCGCGGCCTGCGGAGCGGCTACGACAAAATGAATTTCCTCTCATTGAGGGACACGTCTGTCGGCGACGTCATAGAAGTGTCGCTTATCGTTTCGGGGGAAACGCGAATGCTGGTGTCGATCGTGATCGGCGAGGCTCTCTATCTGGCGCATCGCTGTCGGCGGGCGCTGATCGCCTCGCCCGTGGCGCTGGTCGGTCTGTGGGCCGTGATGACCGTCATGCCGCACGGGTCGGTGCACTTGCCGAACTGACGACGCGCCGTCGGCGGTCGTTCCAGGCGCCGGACCGAATCCGGCGCCCCAGGCGTTATCAGGTGTGAACTCCACGCCGAGGACGCCCTGACCGACTTCACGCCATCACCCCAACGCATCCGCGTCATCGACCTGGAGACGGCCGGATCCGGCCCTCAGGACGTCTGCGAGATCGGCTGGCAGGACGTGGTGCGTGACGGGGCCGGCCCATGGCGTCTGGATGCGACGCGCGGCGCCCGTTTCGTAAATCCCGGCCGGCCGATTTCGCCCGACACCATGGCGGTCCACCACATTCTGGACGAGTGGGTTCAAGACGCCGGCTATTGGAAGGCCGTCGCGCCGCCCATCCTTCGTCCCGAGGCGGGCGTGATCGCCCTGGCGGCTCACCGCGCCAGCTTCGAGCAGCGATATTGCACCCCTGCCATGTCAGGCGGCGCAAAGTGGATCTGCACCTGGAAATGCGCCCTGCGGCTGTGGCCAGACCTGCCGCGCTTCTCCAACCAGATGCTGCGCTATCTGCGCCGGCCCGAGGGATTGGTGCACGAGCTTGGCCTGCCGGCGCATCGCGCCCTGCCCGACGCCTATGTCACCGCCCACCATCTGCGTGACATGCTGAACCAGACAAGCGTCGAGCAGCTGCTGGCCTGGAGCCGCGAACCGGGGCTGCTACCCCGCGTGCCCGCCGGCCCCGAGCGCGGCAGGGCGTGGAGCGCGGTAGATGCCGACCGGCTTCAGGTCCTGGCGTCGGGCCGCGACATCGACATCGCCTTCACCGCCGCGACCGAGCTTCGCCGCCGCGGCCTGATGACGGAAACGGCCGTCCGGACGTCGGATCAGGGACGGCTGCTCTAGCGCGCAAACACCAGCCAGAGCTGATGGCGACTGATCTAAAAAAAGGAAATGGTGGACGCGACAGGGATTGAACCTGTGACCCCCTCGATGTCAACGAACTGCGCTCTGACGTGACCCCCTGAAACTCCTCCAGGAATAGCTAGAGTCCGCCCAACGAAGGACGGACAGAATGAAGCGATCAAGGTTCACGGAAGAGCAAATCATCGGGATCTTGCGGGAGCAGGAGGCCGGTGTGGCGACGGCAG
>JANDKB010015641.1:0-66009 GCA_027944975.1 Acanthamoeba sp. SK_2022c | reverse complement strand
AGCGCTCACCGGACAGATCGGCCGGTCCGCTGCGCTGGTTGGGGGCTGCGCTGACCGGCCTCTTGCCAACCCCGACAACCCCAGCTCAGATCACCAAAGGACTCTCGTTATGGCTGGATGAGAAATGGGGGTCACGTCAGGGGGAGGCTCTGACAACGACAGGTCCGGAGGAAGGTTGCCGCCTTCGAGCCGATCGCCCTTGTGGCGCGTGCTTGAACTCAATGTTACCGGCACCGCTTCCGGAGCGCCCTCTCTGGTAGACACGCACAAGGCGTAGGCGTGCCTATCGCTATTGCGCCGTCCACCTCAGGGTCACGCCGATCGTGCGAGGCCGCAAAGGCGTGATGGCCTGGGCGTCGGGAAGGCGGAAAGGGTCGCTGTAGGCGAAGGTGTTGGCTTCGGTGTCGAGCAGATTGTCCACGAAGACCGTCGCGGTCCACGCCGACGCCTCGACCCCCAAGGCCAGCCTGCCCGTGCCGTAATCGCCCATTCGATATTGCTGACGTCCGTCGAACGTCAGGCGCGATGCGCCGACGTAGGACAGGCCGCCGTCGGCCAGCAGTTGAAGACGCTCGCCCAGCGGACGACGCCAGCTGAAACCGACATTCGCAGAAGCCCGAGGCACCCCGGGCAAGCTCGCGTCGCGACGGGAATCAAACCTCGCGCTGGGCGAGGTGATGCGCGGGTCGGCGACGAGCCCGTTGGCGAAAAGCTCAAGCGTCTCGGTGGGACGCCAGTTGGCCTCGACCTCGAAGCCCTTGTCCGCGCCGTCGCCGACGTTGACGACATAGGCCAGGCCGCTGGGCAGAAACTGGTCGCTCTGCACATTGCGCCAGCGCGCGGCGTAGATCGCGGCGCGGAGACGGGTGCGACCGTCCGCCGATCGGTACTTGGCCCCGAGTTCGGCGTTCCACAGGCTATCCGGCTTGTATTGGCGCGCCGGTGAATCGGACAGGCCGCTAAAGTCCTGACCGATGACGCCGGCGGTGTTGAAGCCGCCGGCCCGGTGGCCACGACTGACGAGGGCGGACAGGTTCAGGCGATCGCTGGGCTGCCAGGCGAGGGCGATCTTGGGCGTGAAGCCGGCGGATTCACCTCGCCCATCGAAAGATCTGGATCGGCTGAACTGTCGAACCAGTGAGGTGGTGTCGTATTCTAGGGCGTAGTAGCGGGCCCCGGCGGTCAAGGTCAGGTCGTAGGGCAGGTCCAGCGACGCCTCGCCATAAACGGCGGCCTCGTTCAGCCGGTCGCGCCGCGCCTCGGAATAGATGGTGCGAGGCTCGGGCGTCAGGGCGGACAGGACGGGATTGGTGCGTGTGGTGTTGGACGACACCAGACCGCCGGCCAGCCAACGCCAGCGACCAATATCGGCAGAGGCGAAGTTCGCCTCGCCAACGACCAGATGGATGTCCTTGCCTTCGTCCAGCGCGCCGATGCGCCAGCCCGATCCGAAGCGACGAAGGGCGCTGGAGGCGTCGTAGCGGCTCTTGAAACCATGCTCGACGACCGAGACCGAGGCGTTCAGCCGGCCCCAGGCGCCGCGACCCTCGATGGAGGCCGAGCCCTGGTCGAAACGGTTCTGATGTGGTTCGCGAACCAGATTGGCGCGCCTCAGCGGGCCGAGGCCGCGATAGACGTAGTGGGTGTCCTCGGTGACGATCGACTGATGCACGACGCCGGCCCGAGCCGTCCAGCCGGGCGCAATCTCCAGCGCGGCGGACAGCCGGCCGCCGCGCCGCGTGCCGTCATTGACCCGCCGCAGGTTCAGTTCGACGTCGTTGATATAGCCGCTGTAGGTCTCGCCATAGAGGGCGGCGCGGATCGCGGCGCGGTCGCCGGCGATCGGCAGGTTGGCGACCAAGCCATAGTCGGAGTTCCAGCCGCCGCCGTCGGTGCGCGACCGGGTCGCCGAAAGCGACAGGGACTCTTCGCCCATCGCCGGAGCGCGCGTGACGATATGCACGACGCCGCCGATGGGGCCGGTGCCGTACAGCGTGCCTTGCGGGCCGCGCAGCACCTCGACACGGTCGATGTCGATCAGCTTCAGATCCGGGTCCGGGGCGGCGTATGTCACCGGCGTCAGGTCGAGGTACAGGCCGACGGTGGATTGGGTAAGGCCGGTGAAGACGCCGTCCGATATGCCGCGCAGCAGGATCTTGTTCCGGCCGGGGCCGAGATTGGTCACCGTCATGCCGGAGACGAGGCTGTCCAGGCCCTGCATGCCTGTGACCCCCGCGCGGGTGATGCGTTCGGCGCCGACCGCCGTCATGGCCGATGACGAAGACTGGATCAGTTCGGGTCGGCGCGGGGCGGTCACGACGACTTCGCTGACCTGAGCCACGTCTTGCGTCGGCGCCACAGGAGCGGCCGGGCGTGGCGCGATCGGGCGAGCGGGAGCGGGAGCGGGCGCCGTGCTCGACTGCCTGCTGATGATCACAGCGCCGTCCTGGCGAATGGCGTGGCGACATCCACTGCCCGCCAGCAATCGCGTAAGGGCCGCGTCCAGCGACAACCGGCCGTTGATCGTGGGGCTGACGCCGACGCACGAAGTCAGGCTGCCGCCCAGTGAAACGCGGGCCTGAAGCGCCAGGTCGAGCAGGGCGTCGTCCACCGACTGGCGCGGGATATAGATGTCGAGCAGGCGCGCTTCCGCCTGGGCCGGCGTGCTCAGGGCCGTCGTGGCGAGCAGAAAGAGACTGGGAAGAAGGGCGGCGGCGTGTGGCTTGGACAGGCCGAGGCGTTGAGGCCGCCCGCTCTTAACCGACCTCACGGGCATTGACGCGGACTTCACGCGTCGAGGCGTCCACGCGGACGGGGGCGAAATCCTGCAACTGCTTCAACATCACGGCCTCGTCGCCAATACGAAGGGCGCCGGTGAACCGCAGCGCCCGAGCCGATGTCGATAGCACGACAGGCTTGTCGAGATAACGTGAAAGATCGTCCGCGACATCCGTCATCGGTCGGTTGCGATAGACCAGAACGCCTTGTCTCCAAGGCGAAGTCTGGTCCGGCGAAACCTGAGACAGGGCTGGGGCCTGCTCGCCGCTCTGCGCCAGCGCCTGACCGGCGACCAGTCGGACCTTGGGGGCGTTGACGGGTGTTACGGCGACGACGCCCCGTTCGACGGCGACGGCGAAATGATCGCCATGGTTCAGCACGTTGAAGGCGGTCCCCAAAACCTCGACCTGATGGTCGCCCGCAGCCACGACGAACGGGTGGGCCGGGTCGTGGGCGATGTCGAAAGCGGCCTCGCCCTCGATCAGCGAAACCGAGCGTTTGTCGCCGTCGGACCGGACGTCCAAGGTGGAATGGCGGTTCAGATAGACGTGCGAACCATCCTCGAGCGCGACCGTCAGCGGCGCGTCGGTGGTGGCGTACACCTGCGAGCCCGGCGTGAGCCACAGGAACAAGCCGACCGCCAGCGTCACGCTGGCGGCGATGCCGATCGCCGCGCCCAGCCAGGGTGAACGCGGCTTGGCGCGACGTGCACGCGCGGCGGCGAGGTCGATCACCGGAGTCTCTGTTGCTGCGGGCGAGGCAGGGGCGTCCAGATCGACCCACAGACGCTCGACGGCGTCGTAGGCGGCGGCGTGGGTCGGCGACGCCTCCAGCCAGTCCTGGAATTCCAGCCAGGCGGATTCGGGCGCCTCATCGTCACGCAGGACGACGAACCAGTGCAGCGCCTTTTCCTCAATGTCGGTTTGTGCGGTCATCCGATCCCAGCCTGGAGGAACGCCGTGCAACGCGCCTCCTGATAGCAAGACGGCGCCGCCAAGCTTTCACCTTCAGACAAATTCTCCCAAGGCGTGAAAAGAACGGGCATCACGGTTGAACCTTGCGGGAAAGGACGCGCAGCGCGCCCATCATGTGCTTCTCGACCGAACTGCGTGAAATGCCCATTTGGACGGCGACGTCGGCGTAGCTGACGCCATCGAACTTGTGCAGGCGAAAGACTGTCTGCGTCTTGGGCGGCAGGGTTTCGAGAGTGGCCAGAAGGCGCGCCAGTTTCTCGCGCCCGGCCACGACCGCCTCGGCCGAAGGCGCAGCATCGAGATCTTCGGCGGCGCCGGTCTCGTGGTTCAACTGGCGCCATTGGGCGTCGCGGTCGCCGACCGCTGCCCTGACCGCCAGCGGTCCATCAGCAGGTTGGAGGTCAGGCGAAATAGAAAGGCGCGAGGATTTTCGGGCGGCGGGTCGGGGTCGAGCGTCGAGATCTTCAGATAGACGTCCTGCAGCGCGTCATCGACATCGCCCGACGCGCCGCCCAGCCGCGCGCGGCAGAACCGGGCCAGATCCTCGCGCTGCTTGAGATAGGCGGCGATCAGGGGATGCGCGGCAGGCGCGGTCAAACGGGCGAAGTCCTCTCGTGCAGCCAAATGGGCCAAGCCTTCAATGCCGTGACGATTTTCATGAGGCAAGGGGCGGTCGGCGGAGTCTTTGTCATGAAGGCGCCGTGTCGCGGCGACGAGCAGGACCCAGATGCGCGCGTTTGCAGGACATGACGGCACGACGGCCCCGGTTCTTTCGGTCGGCTAGGGCGTCGTTGTGTTCGATCTCTGGCGCTCGGGCTTCATCCGCCGTCCCTTAAGCAGCTTCATTGACCATGAGCCGCGCGCGGACGAGATCGTCTGGCTGCCGGAATGCGGACCTCATGCCTATGTCGCGGACCCGTTCGGCATCACGCGCGACGGAGTGCTGACCGTCTTCGTCGAGGCGTTCGACTATCATGTGCGCCGCGGCGAGATTCACTATCGCCAGTATGACGCCGACGACCGGCTGGTGGGGCAGGGCGTGGCCCTGTCCGAGCCCTGGCACCTGTCCTATCCGACCCTGATGGAGGACGGCGGCGAACTCTATATGCTGCCGGAAGGCTACAAGAGCGGCGGGCTGATCCTGTATCGCTGTGTCCGTTTCCCGGATCAGTGGGAGGCGGTGGCCCGCGTCGGAGAGGCGGCTGCGATCGACGCGACGGTGGTCAAGCACGGCGGCCGGTGGTGGATGTTCCATGCGCTGCCGGGGGCGGACGACCGGGCGATGCGCGAACTGCATGTCGCCTGGGCCGACAGCCTGACGGGGCGTTGGACGCCGCATTCGGCCAATCCGGTCATGAGCGGTTTTCAGACCTCCCGGCCGGGCGGGTCGGCGTTCGTCCATGACGGCGCGCTTCATCTGCCGGTGCAGGACTGCGCCGTGACCTATGGCGCGGCCATCAATCTGCTGCGGATCGATACGCTGTTGCCGGACGCGTTTTCGGCGGTGGTCGTGAAACGGTTCGAGCCGGGGCATTTGCTGGGCGGGTACGGCGACGGCTTGCACACCTTGTCGGGTCACGGCGACGTCACCTTCATCGATGTGAAGGGCATCCGCCAATCGTCGGCGGAGCCATGGCTGAAGGCCGGGTTCAAGGCGCGTCGGCTGCTGGGCCTGAACGGGCCGCGCGGTCGCCGCGCCACCGGCGCCGCCGTCCATCCCAAGATTTTCGAGACCGCTTCCGTTCGGAAGGAAGGCTAGACCATGCGTATCGCCGTCGTTCTGCCGCGAGGCTGCACCTTCTGTCCGGACAAGACCAACTCGATGGAGACGGTGGTGCGCACCCTGTCCGCGCACAGCCGGTTGAACCGGTTGGTGACGTTGATCGCCGATGCCGGCGGGCCGACGCCGTCGGGCGTGCAGATGGTGACGGTGCCGGCTGGACTGGGCCGCAAGGCGCGAAATGCGGCGGTGGTTGACGTTCTGAAGAAACTGTCGCCGGACATTGTGGAATACCATCAGCAGCTGAAGGCGGCGTCGGAGTTGGCGCGGCACTCGCCGGACGCGATCCACGTCCTTTATCGCCACACGCGGATCAAGCCGTCGCGCAACCTGATCGAACGCTTGCGCTATGGCCGTCGTTTGGCGCGGTTCGACCGTCTGGTGTTCGTCAGCCGGGCGGCGGGTGAAGAGTTCGCGACGGATTATCCGCGTCTGGCCGGGCGTGTTTCGTCGGTCTGCAATCCGATCGAAAGCGACGCCTGGCGCGCATCGCCCGAGCAGCGCGAGAACCTGATCCTGTTTTCGGGAAGGGCGATGAAGGACAAGGGGCTGGATCTGTTCTGCGCAGCCCTGGCCGAGACGTTGGATCGTCATCCCGACTGGCGCGGCGCACTGATGCTGGGCGACTGGGACAAGCATCAGGACTGGGCTGCGCCGCAGGTGCGGATGCTGGAGCGGTTCGGCGACCGGGTCGAAATCCACAAGTCGGCGTCGCTGGACGCGGTGCGGGCGATGACGCAGCGCGCCGCCATCGCGGTCACGCCGTCGCGGGTGCGCGAGGCCTTGGGACTAGCCGCGCTGGAGGCCCATGCGGCGGGCGCGGCGCTGATCTCGTCGGGACGCGGCGGCTTGCGCGAAGCTAGCGGCGAATATGCGCTTTATGTTGACGTCGAGGAGGCCGGCTCGTTGACAAGCGCCTTGATGCGTCTCGTCGACAACCCCGATGAACGTCTGGCCCTGGCGCGTGGCGGGCAGGCCTATGTCGAGCGGGTGCATTCGCCGGCCGCGCGCGCCGCCGAGCTGGACGCCTTGCGCGAGGCCTTGGCCGATAAGGCGTTCGTCACGCCGAAGCCGACGCTGCGCCGGCTTCCTCTGTTCGGGCCGGCGGCGTCCCTGACGCGGCTTCAGGGCTAGGGTTTGGGGGTAGGCTTTAGCCCCTTCGGATGAGGCTGTCGTAAACGTGGGTGACCGCGTCGAACCGCACGCGGCTCGGTTGGTCGCCCAAGGGCGCGGCCTGGAAGTCAGCTTCGGTTAGGGCGGCGGCGACGGGATCGGAGATCTTGTCGGTATTCCAGCCCAATAGCAGGCGACCGCCCGGGCGTAGGATAGCCGCCAGAGCCTTCAAGGCGCGCTGCTGCTGGTCGGGACTGTCGACGCCATAACCCAGCACGCCGTTGCAGACGAGTGCGTCGAAGGTCAGGTCCGAGAACAGCCGATCCGCCTCGCAAACGTCGCCGGTGCGGTGGCGACCTTCGCGGCCCCAGCGTGCAGCCGCCGGATCGATGTCTGTGGTCCAGACCTCACCGCCCTGGGCCTCCAGCAAGGCGTAGTCGTCCAGCGTGTATTCGCGGCATCCGACCCAGAGAATCCGCCCACCCTCGACCGCCAACGCCGGGACATAGCTGTCGGCCATCACCCGTCGGTCGGGCAAGGCGCGGATTCGCGCCGCCTTGGCGGACCGTCGCCTGCGGTCGGCGTCCTTGCCGAAGATGAAACTCCTGACGAGCGTTCCCAGACCCACGTGCTTCCCCTCGGACCGTTCGATACGGTTGTTATCGAGGGGGCGGCGATCTGTCTCGCGCTTTTCAGAGCGTTTCCGGTCGACGGGCTTTGATGTGGCTGAACGACCGCCTACTGACGGCGCATGATCCAAGACGTTCCTCCCCCCGCCACGCCCACCGCCTTGCCCGAGATCGTCGTCACAGCCGCGCGTCTGCCGCCGGCGGCGGCCGACGCCGCGTTTTCGGTGGTGCGGATCGACCAAACGGTGCTTTCGCGGTCGTCGCGTCTGGATGAGGCGTTGCGATCCGTGCCCGCGGTGTCGCTGTTTCGGCGCACGAGCAGCGCGGCGGCCAATCCGACGACGCAAGGGATTTCGCTGAGAGCCATTGCGCCGTCTGGAGCAGGACGGACGCTGGTGCTGCTGGATGGTGTGCCGCTGAATGATCCGTTCGGGGGCTGGGTCATCTGGTCCCAGGCGACGCCGGAATCTCTGGAGAGCCTGGACGTGATCCGGGGCGCGGGCTCGGGCCCCTATGGCGCGGGCGCGCTGACGGGCACGATCACCCTGCGTGAACGCGGGAAAGGCGGCGCGCTGGATGTGTCCGCTTCCGAGCTCGGCGGATTGCGGGCGGCAGGGTCGGCGTCCACGCGCGTGGGGGCGGTGGCGGTGACGTTGAGCGGGTTGCGTGAAGTCAGCGACGGCTATGTGCCGGTGCGTGGGCCGTCGGCAGGCGCGGCGGATACGCCGCTGGATCTCGACAGCCGAAGTGCGGCGCTCAGGGTCGATACGGCCTTGGGACCGGCGAACCTGTCGGTGCGGGCGGCGACCTGGGAAGAGGATCGCGGATCGGGTCTAGCCGGAACGCGCGCCAACGCCAGCGGCCATAGTCTCAGCGCCACGGCGGCGCAGGCGCCGACGACCGACGGTTATGGATGGCGGCTGCAGGCGTGGCGGATCGACAGCAATCTTGCCAACAGTTCGGGCTCGGTGTCGGCCGACCGCTCGACCACGACGCCGGCTAACGATCAGTTCAAGACGCCCGCGACGGGATGGGGACTGAACGCGGCGCTGCGCCGTCGCATGGCGGAGTTCGCGGGAGGACGGCTGGAGTGGGAGCTGGGCGCCGATGCGCGCTTCAACGACGGCGAGACCAACGAACTGTTCAGCAATCCGACAGGGGCCGGCTTCACCCGCATTCGGCGTGCGGGCGGGGAGACGGTGGTGGCCGGGGCCTATGTCGATGCGTCCTGGACCGCGGCCGAATGGTTGGTGGCTGGCGGACTGCGGGTGGATCGGTGGGAGAATATGGGCGGATTTCGTCAGGAGAACACCCTGGCGACCGGCGCCGTCCTGCTGAATGAAAGCGATCCGGACCGGTCAGGCGAGGTGGTCAGCGCGCGTCTGGCCCTTCGGCGTGATCTGGGCGGCGGCTATGCGGCGCGGGCGGCGGCCTATTCCGGGTTCCGGCCCGCCACGTTGAACGAACTGCATCGGCCGTTCCGCGTCGGCAACGACATCACCGAGGCCAACGCCGCCCTGACGCCGGAAACGCTGAAGGGTGTGGAGACGGGATTGGCCTTCGACCGCGAGGGCGTGCGTTGGGGCGCGTCAGTGTTCTGGAACCAGATCACGGACGCCATCGTCAATGTGACGCTCGGGTCCGGGCCGGCGACCTTCCCGCGCGCCGGGTTCGTGCCGACGGGCGGCGTGCTACGCCAGCGTCAGAACGCCGGGACCATCGACGCCTGGGGCGTGGAACTGACGGGGGCGCTGGACCTGTCGTCAGCCGTGTCGCTGAACGCCGCAGCGTCCTGGACCGACGCCGAGATCGACGGCGGATCGTCCGCCGCGCAGCTGACCGGCTTGCGTCCCGCCCAGGCGCCGGAGTGGAGCGCCACGGCCGGGCTGGATTGGCGGGCGACCGATCGACTGACCCTGGCCCTGGCGGCGCGTTATGAATCGAGCCGGTTCGACGACGACCTGAACAGCCGGGTGCTGGACGCCGCCGTGACGCTGGATGCGCGAGCAGAGTGGGCCTTCACGCCAAGCGCGACCCTTTGGATGGCGGCGGACAATCTATTCGACGCGGATGTCGAGGTGTCGGAAACGGGCACAGGCGTCGCCGGATACGGCCCGCCGAGAACGGTCAGCATCGGTCTGCGGTTGAGCTATTGAGACCGCTGACCGGCGGTCTTATCGACCAGGTTTTTGCGCGACGCACAGATTTCGTCCGCCTGACGGGTGAAAATGACCTTCAATGCTGTTGCGTGAGGCCGCTGGCGCGCTAAGCGCTAAAGGCGGTCGATCCACGGCCGCTGACCCCAACGACGAGCCTGTCATGTCCGAAGAATTCTACCGCATGAAGCGGTTGCCGCCCTATGTCATCGCCGAGACCAATGCGATGCGCGCGGCGGCCCGTGCGGCAGGCGAGGACGTGATCGACCTGGGGATGGGCAACCCCGACCTGCCGCCGCCCCAGCATGTGATCGACAAGCTGATCGAGGTGGCCAGGAAGCCCGATGCCCACGGCTATTCGGCGTCACGAGGCATCCCCGGCCTGCGCCGCGCCCAGGCCAACTATTACGGCCGCCGCTTCGGCGTCGATGTGGATCCCGAGACCGAGGTGATCGTCACCATGGGCTCCAAGGAGGGCTTGGCCAGTCTGGCCACCGCCATCACCGAGCCGGGCGACGTGATCCTGGCGCCCAATCCGTCCTATCCGATCCACACCTTCGGCTTCATCATCGCCGGGGCCGCGATCCGCAGCGTGCCGACCACGCCGGACGAGAAGTATTTCGAGGCGCTGGAGCGGGCCATGGCCTTCACCGTGCCGCGGCCCAAGGTGCTGGTGATGAACTATCCGTCGAACCCGACGGCGGAGACGGTCGATCTGGCCTTCTACGAACGGGTCGTGGACTTCGCCAAGGCGAACGATTTGTGGATCATCAGCGATCTGGCCTATTCGGAGCTCTATTACGACGGCAAGCCAACGGTCTCCATCCTGCAGGTCCCGGGCGCCAAGGACGTGGCGATCGAGTTCACCTCCCTGTCCAAGACCTACAGCATGGCCGGTTGGCGCATGGGGTTTGCGGTCGGCAATAAGAAGCTGATCGCGGCGATGACGCGGGTCAAATCCTACCTCGACTACGGCGCCTTCACGCCGATCCAGGCGGCGGCGTGCGCCGCGCTGAACGGGCCGCAGGACATCGTCGAGCAGAACCGCAAACTCTATCATCGCCGGCGCGACGTGCTGGTGGAGAGTTTCGGCCGCGCGGGCTGGGACATTCCCAAGCCGGCCGCCTCCATGTTCGCGTGGGCGCCCTTGCCGCCGGCGCTGAAGCATCTGGGCAGTCTGGAGTTCTCCAAACAGTTGCTGACTCACGCCAAGGTCGCGGTGGCGGCGGGCGTCGGCTATGGCGAGAACGGCGAGGGCTTCGTGCGTATCGCCATGGTCGAGAACGAGCAGCGCATCCGCCAGGCCGCGCGCAACATCAAATCCTATCTGAAATCGCAGGGCGTCAATGTGCCGCCCAGCCGGGAAGACTGACTATGCCGTCTGGACTGATCGCGCTGCTGGACGACGTCGCCGGCATTGCAAAGCTGGCGGCCGCGTCGCTGGATGACGTGGGCGCGGCGGCCGGCAAGGCCTCGACCAAGGCCGCCGGCGTGGTGGTCGACGATGCGGCGGTGACGCCGCGCTATGTCATGGGCCTGTCGCCCAGCCGCGAGCTGCCGATCATCAGCAAGATCGCGCTCGGGTCGTTTCGCAACAAGCTGATCTTTATCTTGCCGGTGGCCCTGGTGCTCAGCGCCTTCGCGCCCTGGGCCATCACGCCGATCCTGATGTGCGGCGGGACCTATCTGTGTTTCGAGGGGGCGGAAAAGCTGCTGGAGGCGATGGGGCATGGCGGGCATGAGGATGCCGCGCCGGTCGCGCGCGATGCGGCGGCGCTGGAGAAGACGACCGTGTCGGGCGCGGTGCGCACCGACCTGATCCTGTCGGCCGAGATCATGGCCATCGCCCTGGCCGATGTGGCGGCGCAGCCGATCCTGACCCAAGCCGCCGTACTGGCCGTGGTCGGCATCGCCATGACCGTCGTCGTTTATGGCGCGGTCGGCCTGATCGTGAAGATGGACGACATCGGTCTGAGCCTGGCCAAGCGTGACAACGGCGGCGTTCGCGCCTTGGGGCGGGGTCTGGTCAAGGGCATGCCGATGGTGATGAGCGCCCTGTCCGTGATCGGCACGGCGGCCATGCTGTGGGTCGGCGGCGGTATCCTGTTGCATGGCTCCCATACGCTGGGGCTGCACTGGCCGGCCGTGCCGGTCGAGCATCTGTCGCATGCCGTCGGCGAACTGTTCGGGCCGTTGGCCGGCGTGATGAGCTGGCTGACGACGGCGGTGGCCTCGGCCGTGATCGGGCTGATCGTCGGCGGGGTAGTGGTGCTGGTCCTGCATCAGGTCGCGCGCCTGCGGTCCAGGGAATCGCACTAGGAGCGAGCCGGGCTGTCACGCGGGCGCCATCCGCAACAGCTAGAGGCCGCACGGCTGTTGTTGGAGTTGTTCATGTCCCTGTCGCGTCACGTCGCCGCCGCGTGTCTGGTCGCCTTGTCGATCGCGGGCGCCGCCTGTGCGGGCGCGCCGGTCGCCCAGCCGGCAGTTCAGGCCGCCGCGCCTCAGGCATCGGCTGCGGCCCTGACGCCGCCCAAACTGATCGTGAACATCGTGGTCGATCAGTTCAGCGCCAACCTCTTCAACCAGTATCGCAGCCGCTACAGCGGCGGCCTGCGCCGATTGGCCGACCAGGGGCTGGTGTCCATCAACGGCTATCAGACTCATGGTCTGACCGAGACCTGCCCGGGCCATTCCACCGTTCTGACCGGCATGCACCCGGCCGAGACCGGCATCCCCGCCAACGACTGGATCGACGGCAAGACCGGCAAGGAGGTCTATTGCCTGGCCGCGCCGCAGAACCATCTGGCGCACGGGCGCGACGACTCCGACAACGGGCCGGTGGGACCGGATCAGTTGCGCGTGACGACGCTGGGCGACTGGCTGAAGGCCGTCAGCCCGGACAGCAAGGTGATGGCGGTGTCGGGCAAGGATCGCGGGGCGATCAATCTGGCCGGTCATCAGGGGCAGGCCTTCTGGTTCACCGACGGGTTTGGACTAACGACCTATGTCGAGCCGGGGCAGACGGCCGAGGCGAAGCTGGCGCCGGTCGCGGCGTTCAACAGCGACTTCAACGCCTGGACGGCGGCGACGCCGACAGCCTGGGACTATCAGAACGCGGACTGCCGAGCGCTGGCGGGCGACTGGACCATTCGCGGCCAGACCTTCCATTCGGTGCTGCCGCCGGCGGGGCTGAAGTTCGACACCTCGCCATTGCTGGACGAGCAGACGCTGAAGGCGGCGGAATATCTGCTGGACAGCCAGAAGCTGGGGCAGGGGACGGCGACCGACATGCTGGGCGTCAGCCTGTCCGCCACCGACCGGATCGGCCATATGTACGGCACCCAAGGGCCGGAGATGTGCGAGCAGATGCACCGGCTGGATGCGGCGCTGGGCGACTTCCTGGACAAGTTGGCCCAGGTTCCCGGCGGCGCGCTGGTGGTTTTGACGGCCGATCATGGCGGTTCGGACTTCGTCGAGCGGCTGCATGAGCATGGCTATCCGCAGGCGCACCGCGCCGACACCGATGCGATCAAGGGCGTCAACGCCGCGCTGAAGACGCGCTTCAATCTGGACGCCGATCCGCTGCAGTCCGGCGGAAGCGGCTGGATGGTCGCCGATGCGGATCACAGGTCGCTGCCCGATCCGTTGCGGACGCAGGTGGCGCAGGCGGCGGTCGAGATGCTGCGCGCCCTGCCGGACGTGGCCTTCGCCGAGACGCGCGACCGGCTGCTGGCAGAGCCTCTGCCGGACAGCCGTCAGCCCGAGATGATGACGGTGCGCGAGCGGATGCGACTGTCTACGGTCGCCGAGCGATCGCCCGACATCCAGTTCGCCTGGACCCAGAACACCACCTCAGGCGGCCGCGTAGGCTCGACCCTGGCCGGACACGGCACGCCGTGGGAATATGATCGCCGCGTGCCGATCATCTTCTGGTGGCCGGGCGCCAAGGCGGAAGAGCGGTTCCTGCCGATCCGGACCGTCGATATCGCCCCGACCCTGGCCCATGTGATCGGCGTCCCCGCGCCCCAGGTCGAGGGTCGCTGCATCGATCTGAACGGGTTTGCCGTGGCGGCTTGCGGGGCGGCGGCCAGATAAACTCCTGTTTCCGGCCGTCAACTCATGTTTCCTGAGGGGAAGGCGGCCTTACGCAGCGCGGGTTTCGTTGGCAGAAGAGGGCGAAATCGCCCAGGCGGCCCCGTTTGGCCGTCCGAGAGAGCCAACAGGAAACGTCATGAACCGAGCCCGTCGCGCGCGCATCGTCGCCACCCTGGGACCCGCCAGCCGTGCGCCCAGCACCGTCAAGGCGCTGGCCCAGGCGGGGGTGGACGTGTTCCGCCTGAACTTCAGCCACGGGTCGCATGAGGATCACGCCGCCGCCTTGAAGGCGGTGCGCGGCGCCGAAATGGCCCTGCAGCGTCCGCTGGGCGTGTTGGCCGACCTTCAAGGGCCGAAGCTGCGTCTGGGCCGGTTCAAGGACGTCGAGATTGCGGTCAAGCCGGGCCACACCATGCGCTTCGACCTTGACCCCACGCCCGGCGACGAGACGCGGGTGCAGATGCCGCATCCCGAAATTTTCAAGGCGCTGCGCAAGGGCATGCTGCTGCTGCTGGACGACGGGCGGGTGCGTCTGCGTGTCGGCGAGCGGACCGATGAGTGGGCCGATGTGACGGTCGAGAGCGGCTCGAAGCTGTCGGACCGCAAGGGGGTGGCGGTGCCGGAGGCGGTGATCCCGGTTTCGGCCCTGACGCCCAAGGACCGCGAGGATCTGGCTTTCGCCCTGCGGATGGGCGTGGACTGGGTGGCGCTCAGCTTCGTGCAGAAGCCCGAGGACATGGCCGAGCTGAAGCGGATCGTGAATGGTCAGGCGGCCTGTCTGGCCAAGATCGAGAAGCCGGCGGCCCTGGCCGATCTGGAAGCCATTCTGGATTATTGCGACGGCGTGATGGTGGCCCGCGGCGATCTGGGCGTCGAGCTAGATCCCGAAGATGTGCCGGTGGCGCAAAAGCAGATTGTGCGCGCGGCCCGCAATCGCGGGGTGCCTGTGATCGTGGCGACCCAGATGCTGGAATCCATGACCAGCGCCCCGGCCCCGACCCGCGCCGAGGCGACCGATGTGGCCAATGCGGTCTATGAGGGCGCGGACGCCCTGATGTTGTCGGCCGAGACGGCGTCGGGCGACTATCCGTTGGAATCCGTCGGCATCATGAGCCGGATCATCGAGCGCGTCGAACGCGATCCGATGTGGCCCAGCCTGATGGGCGCCGAACACGCCGGCATGGACGAGCATGACGTGGACGCCCTGGTCGGCGCGGCGCGGATGGCGGCGAATGCGCCCTCGACCGGCTGTCTGGTGGTGTTCACGACCCTGGGCGGCACGGCGCGACGGATGGCGCGCGAGCGGCCGTTGAAGCCGATCCTGGTGCTGACGCCCAATCCCAACACCGCGCGGCGGCTCGCCCTGGTCTGGGGGCTGGAGCCGCGTCTGGGCGAGCAGCCGGACTCGCTGGAGGCCGTCACTGACGATGCGGTCAACAGCGCGGTCAAATACGGCCTGGCCGAACCGGGCCAGCGCATCCTGATCCTGGCCGGCACGCCGTTCGGGGCGCCGGGCGCGGCCAATCTGCTGCGGTTGGCCCATGCGCCGGCGGCGGCGTCGAAGGGCCGCAAGAAGAGCTAGAGGGCGATCTCGCGACGCTCGGCCGCGCTGCGTCGGCCGGCGTCGATGATCCGCATGACCGTCAGGGCCTGATCCGCCGTCACCGGCGGCGGGCCCTCGCCCAGGATCGCGTCGCGCATGGCGGCGTAGAAGGCAGGATAGTCCCCGCGTTTCGGCGTCGGGGTGGAGGCGACGATTCCGCCATCGACCTGTTTCGTCAGTATGCCGGGCGACGGGTCCAGACCCCAGTCGGCGTCGCCGGGACGCAAGCCTGCCTTGGACTGGCCCTCTTGGGCGTCGAGGCCGTGCTTTACGAAGCTGCCGCCCGTGCCATGGACGACGTAGCGGAGGCTGGCCTCGGCCGCGAGGTGGCTCATGTTCAGGATGACCCGCAGCCGGTCGTAGCGCAGCAGGACGTGGGCGTAGTCGATGGCCGTGGCGCCGACGCGCTGGGGCTGGAGGTCGGCGTAGACTCCCAGGGGCGCGCCGAACAGTTGCACCGCCTGGTCGATCAGGTGCGGGCCCAGGTCGGCCCAGACGCCGCCGTCGCGCTGGTCCTTCCAGCGGTCGGTGACGGTCGGGCGGAAGCGGTCGTAGTGGCTTTCGAACACGGCGATTTCGCCCAGTTCGCCTTCGGCGATCAGGCGGCGCAGGGTCAGGAAGTCGGCGTCCCATCGGCGGTTCTGGAAGACGCTGAACACGCCGGGCGATGCGGCCGCGACGGCGGCGACCGCCTCGGCATCGGCGAGCGTCACCGCAAAGGGCTTGTCCACCACCACCGACTTGCCGGCCTTCAGCGCGGCGATCGACTGTTCGGCGTGCAGGGCGTCGGGGGTGGCGACGACGATCAGACGGATGTCGTCGTGGGCGAGGACCGCATCCAGATCGGGCAGGGCCTCGACATCGGGCAGGTCGGCGTGAACCGCGTCAGGGCGCGATGAGACGATGGCCGCCAAGCGCAGGCCCGGCGTGGCTTTGATCAACGGCGCGTGAAAGGTCTGGCCCGCCAGGCCGTAGCCGACGACGGCGACGCCGATGGAAGGATGTGAGGTCATGTCAGTGCGGCCAGCGTTCCGTGAGGACCTCCGCCTTACCATCTCTGACGCGGACTTCCATGGCGTGTTCGGCAGGCTGGCCGACGGCGAACAGTTCGTAGATCACGCTGCCGTCCATCTGACGGCTTTCGATGATGCGTTCGGGGGCGAAGGCGCCGGTCGCGGCGCGGGCGGTGGCCTGGACGGCCTGGGGCATGTCGGCGAAGGCGACGTCGCGCTGGATTTCCACCACCTCGAACCGGTCGCCGGTCTGCTGGATGTCCAGTTCGACCTCGGACCTGTCCGGCCGGGCGCCCTCGACGTCATAATAGACGCGGCCCTCGCGTTCCTTTCGTTCGACCTCGGCGACGGTCATGCCCGGCACGGTCTGCTGGATCAGCGCCCCAAGCGCAGGCGGCAGATCGGCAGGCGACACGTCGGAGATCTGGGTTTCGGGGCCGGGCGGCAAGGCCGTCGGCGCGGCGTCGGCCTTGCCTTTCTGCGGGGGTGAACAGGCGCCCAGCACGGCGACTGCGGCGATGGCGAAAAGGGCGTGCTTCATCGGTCGTTCCTCCCGCGCCTTGCGCGCTTGTGCGATTAGGAAGAGGAGGGCGGTAACCGGTATCAAGTCCTGCTCGTCCGTGGCGACGGCTTGTCACGGCGCGAGGCCTGACGGCTTTAGGGGCGGTCGAAGCGCGGGCCATCCAGCACATAGGGCACCACGCCGCGCTCGTTCTCGGGCACGTGCAAGGTCCGGTCCAAGGGCGGGAAGGCGCGCTGGGTGCAGTCGGTGCGCTCGCAGATGCGGCAGCTGACGCCGATCCGGGCGGCGGGGCCGTTCAGGTCGAGGCCGGCGGCATAGACCAGGGCGCCCGCATGTTCGACCTCGCACCCCAGGGACAGGGCGTAGCGGCGGTCGTTGGCGAGGTAGGAGCCGCTGGGTTTGGACACGCTGCGGGCGATGGAGATGTAACGCGATCCGTCGGGCATCTCGGCCAGTTGCACCCCGATCCGGTCGGGCGCGGCGAAGGCTTCATGGACGTTCCACAGCGGGCAGGCGCCGCCGAAGCGTGCGAACTGGAAGCGGGTGGCGCTGTGGCGCTTGGTGATGTTGCCGGCCATGTCCACGCGGGCGAAATAGAAGGGCACGCCGCGCCAGCCGGGCCGTTGCAAGGTCGAGAGCCGGTGGCAGACCTGTTCGAAACTGACCTGAAACCGGGTCCGCAGCCGGTCGATGTCGTGCTTCTCCTCGCGCGCGGCCTCCAGGAAGGCGCGATAGGGCAAGAGCAGGGCGCCGGCCGCATAATTGGCTAAGCCGACCCGGGCGACGTCCCGTGCGGCGTCGGTGCGGAAGGCGGCCTGATCCAGTTCGGCCTCGATCAGGTCGCGGAAGGACAGCAGGGCCAGCTGGTGCGCCAGCTGGAACGACCGCGTCGCGCCGGGCTGCCAGGCGTCTAGCGTCAGGACGCGGCTGGCGGGATCGTAGCGACGCAGCGCCTCCTGACCGGCGACATAGGCGACGCGAACGCCGTGCGCCTGGC
Source organism: Acanthamoeba sp. SK_2022c (assembly GCA_027944975.1). NCBI lineage: Eukaryota > Discosea > Longamoebia > Acanthamoebidae > Acanthamoeba > Acanthamoeba sp. SK_2022c. The sequence continues at coordinate 48,348 of JANDKB010015641.1, read as the reverse complement.
TCAGCGCAGACTCCAGCGCCCGCTCGATCTGGCCGTCCTGAACCAAGGTCGCCGCCAGCGCCTCGGCCGCGGTGTCCAGCGCGTCGATATAGTTGTCGCGATAGTGGAAGAAGTCGCGCACCTCTTCGTAGGGCAGCAGAGCCACGCTGGCGCCGTGTTCGTCCCGGCCCAGGGTGTCGTCCAGCGCCTTCACCCGCTCGTCCAGGCGGCGGAAGGTCTGGTGCAGGGCCAGAAACTGGCGGGCCAGACGCGGGGTGTTGGCGACGGCCTGTTTCAGCTCGGCGGCCGTGGGTGGTTCGGCCTCACCCATCATCGGGCCCGCGATGTCGGTGGTGGCTTCGCGCAGGTCGGCGATCAGCCGGGCGTCGCCCTCCAGATCGAACAAACTGGCGTCCACATGAAAGGCGCGGGTCAGGGCGATCAGGACACGCGCGGTCGCCGGGCGCTGGTTGGTCTCGATCTGCGACAGATAGGACGGCGACAGGCCCAGCCGCTCGGCGCAGGCTTCCAGCGTCCAGCCGCGCGCCTCGCGAAGTTTGCGCAGCTTGGCGCCCAGGAAAAGCTTCTCAGCCATTCGCAACTTTGCAGATCATATCGCCATCCTTTGCAAGCCCGCGCAGTTCCACACTTTTTGCAAAGTTGCGTTTGCCATTTTGCGATGAAGGCGCCACGCGTTCTTTGAACGAGAGGCGAAGATCCATCATGACTCAAGCCATCCTTGAAGAACTGGAGCGCCGTCGCGCCGCCGCCAAACTGGGCGGTGGGGAAAAGCGTATCGCCGCCCAGCACGCCAAGGGCAAGCTGACGGCGCGCGAACGCATCGACGTGCTGCTGGACGAGGGCTCCTTCGAGGAGACCGACATGTTCGTCGAGCACCGCAGCCACGACTTCGGCATGCAGAACCAGCGCATCCCGGGCGACGGGGTGGTGACGGGGCGCGGCACCATCGGCGGTCGGCTGGTCTATGTCTTCTCCAAGGACTTTACGGTCTTCGGCGGCAGCCTGTCGGGCGCTCATGCGGCCAAGATCGTCAAGCTGCAGAAGATGGCCCTGACCACCGGCGCGCCGATCATCGGCCTGTTCGACGCCGGCGGCGCGCGAATTCAGGAGGGCGTCGAGAGCCTGGCGGGCTACGCCGACATCTTCCTGCAAAATACGCTCGCCAGCGGCGTCATTCCCCAGATCAGCGTGATCATGGGGCCGTGCGCGGGCGGCGACGTCTATTCGCCCGCCATCACCGACTTCATCTTCATGGTGAAGGACACGAGCTACATGTATGTGACTGGCCCCGATGTGGTGAAGACCGTCACCAATGAGGTGGTCAGCCACGAGGACCTGGGCGGCGCCCGCGTCCACGCCGGCAAGTCGGGCGTGGCGGACGGGGCGTTCGAGAACGATCTGGAGGCCCTGTCGGAGGTGCGCCGCCTGATCGGCTTCCTGCCACTGTCGAACCGCGAAAAGCCGCCGGTGCGCGAGAGCTATGACGAACCCGAACGGGATGAGCCGTCGCTGGACACCCTGATCCCGGCCAATCCGAACCAGCCCTATGACATGAAGGAGCTGATCCTGAAGGTGGTCGACGAGGCCGACTTCTTCGAGATCGGCGCCGATTTCGCCAAGAACATCATCTGCGGCTTCGGCCGGCTGGACGGACAGACGGTCGGCATCGTCGCCAACCAGCCCCAGGTGCTGGCGGGCGTTCTGGACATCGACTCAAGCCGCAAGGCCGCGCGGTTCGTGCGCTTCTGCGACGCCTTCGACATTCCGCTGGTGACGCTGGTGGACGTGCCGGGCTTCATGCCGGGCACCAAGCAGGAGTACGGCGCCCTGATCAAACACGGGGCCAAGCTGCTGTTCGCCTATGCCGAGGCGACGGTGCCGAAACTGACCCTGATCACGCGCAAGGCCTATGGCGGCGCCTATGACGTGATGAGCTCCAAACATCTGCGCGGCGACGTCAACTACGCCTGGCCCACCGCCGAGATCGCCGTCATGGGCGCCAAGGGCGCGGTCGAGATCATCTTCCGCAAAGAGGCCGGCGATCCGGCGGCCCTGGCGGCGCGCGAGGCGGAGTACAAGGACCGGTTCGCCAATCCCTTCGTGGCGGCGGGACTGGGCTATATCGACGACGTCATCATGCCGCACGGGACGCGGCGGCGGCTGGTGAAGGCGCTGCGGACGCTGAAGAACAAGGTCCAGGAGAACCCCTGGAAGAAGCACGATAATATTCCGCTGTGATGTCGGTTTTGATGCTTCAGCAGAGTTCGTCATCCTCGGGCTTGTCCCGAGGATCCATACGCTCGGTGTGGGGCGGTGAGCCCCGGCTTCAACGGCGTCTATGGATACTAGGCACAAGGCCTAGGATGACAGGCGTGGGGAAAGGGGAGGGGGCGTCACGTCTCTTCCGGGGGCGTCCAGTTTCGATAGACCTCCGGGTCCGGCTCGGCGCCCGTCGCGCGGACCAGACCGTTGAACAGGTCGTCCCAATGCGGGTTGGTGCGTTCGATCAGGTTGGCCTTCCAGTCTCGCGGCCAGCGTTTCAGCGACTTTTCCCGCTGGATCGCGCCGACGATGGTCTCGTGGAATTCGTACCAGACGAGGCGTTTCAGGCCGTGTTTTTTGGTGAAGCCTTCGATGAGGCCTCCACGATGCTGCGAGACACGGCCGACAAGTTGGCTGCTGACGCCGATATAGATCACGCCGTGCTTCCGATTGGCCATCATGTAGCAGCCAATCAAGCTTCCGACACCGACCATCCTAATCCCCTCAACCGTCATCCTCGCCCTTGTGGCGAGGATCCGTATTCCGCGTTCTCGACCGAGGCGCACCGTTCGAAACCGAGCGTATGGATCCTAGGCACAGGGCCTAGGATGACGAAAGTAAACGTCCGCAGGAACTGACCATGTTCTCCAAAATCCTCATCGCCAACCGGGGCGAGATCGCGGTTCGGATCATCAAGACCTGCCGCAAGATGGGCATCAAGACGGTGCAGGTCTATTCGGAGGCCGACGCCGGGTCGCTGGCGGTCGAGATGGCCGACGAGGCGGTGCTGATCGGGCCGGCGCCGGCGGCGCAGTCGTATCTGCTGGCGGACAAGATCGTCGAGGCGGTGCGCCAGACGGGGGCGCAGGCCGTGCATCCGGGCTTCGGCTTCCTGAGCGAGAACGCCGGGTTCGCGCGGCGGCTGAGGGACGAGGGGATCGCCTTCATCGGCCCGAACCCCGAGGCCATCGAGGCCATGGGCGACAAGATCAGCTCCAAGAAGCTGGCGGCCGAGGCAGGCGTTTCGACCGTGCCGGGGCATATGGGGTTGATCGAGACGCCGGACGAGGCGGTCAGGATCGCGCGTGAGATCGGCTATCCGGTCATGATCAAGGCCTCGGCCGGCGGCGGCGGCAAGGGCATCCGCGTGGCCCATTCGGACGCCGACATGGCCGAGGGGTTTGCGGCGGTGAAGGCCGAGGCGCTGAACGCCTTCGGCGACGACCGGGTCTTTCTGGAAAAGTTCATCGTCGATCCACGCCACATCGAGATCCAGGTGCTGGGCGACAAGCACGGCCATGTGGTCTACCTGTTCGAGCGCGAATGCTCGATCCAGCGCCGCAACCAAAAGGTCATCGAGGAGGCGCCGAGCCCCTTGCTGGACGAGGCCACCCGCGCCGCCATGGGGGCGCAGGCGGTCGCCCTGGCCCAGGCGGTGAACTATGACTCGGCCGGCACGGTCGAGTTCGTCGCCGGTCAGGACAAGAGCTTCTACTTCCTGGAAATGAACACCCGGCTGCAGGTCGAGCATCCGGTGACGGAGCTGATCACCGGCGTCGATCTGGTCGAACAGATGATCCGCTCGGCCTGGGGCGAGACACTGGCTTTCGAACAGAATGACCTGAAGATCGACGGCTGGGCCATCGAAAGCCGCATCTACGCCGAGGATCCCTATCGCGGCTTCCTGCCGTCCATCGGCCGGCTGGTTCGCTATGAGCAGCCGGAAGAAGGCGATCAGGGGGGCTATACGGTCAGAAACGATTCCGGCGTCCGAGAGGGCGACGAGATCAGCATGTTCTACGATCCCATGATCGCCAAACTGTGCGCCTGGGGTGAGACGCGCGAGGCGGCGGTCGAGGGCATGGCCCGCGCGCTGGAAGACACCCACCTGTCGGGTCTAGGCCACAATGTGCCCTTCCTGGCGGCAGTGATGGACCAGGACCGGTTCAAGTCCGGCAATCTGTCGACCAGCTATGTCAAGGACGAGTTCCCGGACGGCTTCCACGGCCTGAAACCGACGCAGGACCAGGAGCGCATCCTGATCGCCTCGGCGCTGGCCATGCACGAGGTCATCGCCGAACAGGACGGCGACCCGTCGGATCGCACTGACTGGATCGTGATGATCGACAAGACGCCGCACGGCGTCGGCCTGTCCTATGACGAGGACGAGGAGATGATCCTGACCCTGACGGGCGGGGGCGACATCCGCCTGTCGGACATCGACTGGCGGCCGGGTCTGGCCCAGTTCAAGGCCGATCTGGACGGCGAGCCCTTCACCGCCGAGGTCAATCGCGTCGCCGACGGCTTCGACATCCGCCACCGTGCGGCCAAGGCGCGGGTGCGGGTGCTGCGGCCCCACGTCGCCGAACTGTATGCGCGCCTGCCGGAAAAGGTCGCGGCGGACACCTCCAAGATGGTGCTGTCGCCGATGCCGGGGCTGGTGGTCTCGATCCCGGTGGTCGTCGGCCAGGAGGTCAAGACCGGCGAGACGGTGGCCATCATCGAGGCCATGAAGATGCAGAACATCCTGAAGGCCGAGCGCGACGGGGTGGTGAAGGCCGTCGGCGCCAAGGACGGCGATCCCGTGGCGGCGGACGACGTGCTGGTGGAGTTCGGGTGATGACGGGCTTTCCCGCGCCCACGCCTCTGGAATGGCGCGAGGCGGCCCAGAAGGCGCTGAAGGATCGACCGATCGAGTCGCTGATGCATCTCGACGCCGATCAGCTGGTGACGCGGCCGTTGTATGCGGGCGCGACGGGCGTGCAGCCGATCTTCGCCCCGCGTCCATCCGACTCCGAAGGCCGGGCCTGGGATCTGCGGACGCTGGTGGAGGGCGACGATGCCGAGGCGGTCAACGCCGCCGTCCTGACCGATCTGGAGAACGGCGCGGCGTCGGTGGTGCTGAAGGGGCGGGTGCTGGCGGATTCCGCCCCGCTCAGCCGGGCGCTGGAAGGCGTCGCGCTGGAGCTGGCGCCGGTCGCGCTGGACGCCGGGATCGACGGGCCGGATGCAGCCAATGCCCTGGCGGTCGTCGCGAAGGGCTCGCCGCGCGCCAAGCTGCGGTTTCATATGGACCCGGTCTCGGCCTTCGCCGAGGCGGGCGGCGCCCCGCGTTCGATGGAAGAGCATCTGAGCCTGGCGGCCAATACGGCGGCGCGTCATGCGGGCGCCTATCCCGACGCGACCTTCTTCATGGGCAGCGGCCGGGTCGCACACGAGGCGGGCGGTTCGACGGCGCAGGAGCTGGCCTTTGCGGCGTCCAGCGTCGTGGCCCATGCGAAGGCGGCGGTCGAGGCCGGAATGTTGGTCGAGGCGGCTTTGCGCGGCACGGTCGTCGGCCTGTCGGTCGATGCGGAATATTTCGACAGCCTGGCCAAGGTGCGGGCCATGCGGCTGATCTGGGCCAGCCTGGCGAAGGCGTTCGACGTGGACGTTCCGGCTGTGATCGAGGCGCGCTCGTCGCGACGGATGCTGTCGGCGCGCGATCCCTGGCCCAATCTGCTGCGGCTGACGGCGGCGGGCTTCGCCGGCGCGGTCGGCGGGGCGGACGTGGTGGTGCTGGACGGCTTCACTCGCGCCTCCGGAACGTCGGACGCCTTCGCTCGGCGACAGGCGAGGAACACCCAGCTGGTGCTGATGGAGGAGGCCAATCTGGGCCGGGTCGATGATCCGGCCGCCGGCTCCTGGTATCTGGACGCCCGCACGCGCGATCTGGCCGAGGCCGGCTGGGCCGAGTTCCAGATGATCGAGGCCGAGGGCGGTCTGGTCGAGGCCCTGAAGGGTTCGGTCATCCAGCCCCGCATCGCCCGCGCCCGCGCGATCCGCGAGGCGGCTCTGAAGAACGGTGCGGCCCAGATCATCGGCGTGACCAAATATGTGGACGCGGACGTGCGGCCGGCGCCGGTCGAGGCGGCCGATGAGGCGGGCGTGGCGGTCGAACGGGTCTGTGAGCCACTGACGCCGATCCGGTTCGCCGCAGCCTTCGAGGAGGCGGCTCAATGAGTGCTTTTGGAAGTTTCCCTGACTTCAGCAAGATCGCCCTGAACCTCGATGCGACCGGGCAGGGGCCGACGCGCGATCCTTGGCTGACGCCCGAGGGGCTGACGGTCGAGACCGCCTATGGTCCCGACAGCACGGACGCGCTGGATCACCCGCACGGCCTGCCGGGGTTCGCGCCGTTCGTGCGTGGTCCCTATCCGACCATGTATGCGGGCAATCCCTGGACCATCCGCCAGTATGCCGGGTTCTCGACCGCCGAGGAGTCCAACGCCTTCTATCGCCGTAACCTGGCGGCCGGTCAGAAGGGGCTGAGCATCGCCTTCGATCTGGCGACGCACCGGGGCTATGACAGCGACCACCCGCGGGTGAAGGGCGACGTCGGCATGGCGGGCGTCGCCATCGACAGCATCTATGACATGCGCACCCTGTTCGACGGGATCCCGCTGGACCAGATGTCGGTGTCGATGACGATGAACGGGGCGGTGCTGCCGATCCTGGCCCTCTATGTCGTCGCGGCCGAAGAACAGGGCGTGCTGCACGCCAAGCTGACCGGGACCATTCAGAACGACATTCTGAAGGAGTTCATGGTCCGCAACACCTACATCTATCCGCCCGAGCCCTCGATGCGGATCATCGCGGACATCTTCGCCTGGACGGCGCAGGAGACGCCGAAGTTCAACTCGATCTCGATCAGCGGCTATCACATGCAGGAGGCGGGAGCCTCGGCGGATATCGAGCTGGCCTATACGCTGGCGGACGGGATCGAATATCTGCGCGCTGGCGTCGCGGCGGGCATGCCGATCGATCGGTTCGCGCCGCGCCTGAGCTTCTTCTGGGCTATCGGCATGAACTATTTCATGGAGGTGGCCAAGATGCGCGCCGGCCGCCTGCTGTGGGCCGAGGCGGTGCGCAAGGAGGGCGGGGTCGATCCCAAGTCGCTGTCGCTGCGCGCCCACTGTCAGACCTCGGGGTGGAGCCTCGCCGCACAGGACGTGTTCAACAATGTGCCTCGCACCATGGTCGAGGCCATGGCGGCGGCGGGCGGTCAGACGCAAAGCCTGCACACCAATGCGCTGGATGAGGCCCTGGCCCTGCCCACCGACTTCTCGGCCCGGATCGCGCGCAACACCCAGATCCTGTTGCAGCAGGAGACGGATCTGACGCGGGTCATCGATCCCTGGGGCGGCAGCTTCTATGTCGAACGGCTGACGCACGAACTGGCCGAACGGGCGAGGGCCCACATGGCCGAGGTCGAGGCCCTGGGCGGCATGGCCAAGGCGATCGAAGCCGGCATCCCCAAGCTGCGGATCGAGGAGTCCGCCGCCAAGACCCAGGCCCGGATCGACACCGGCCAGCAGACGGTGGTCGGGGTGAACAAATATCTGAACCCTGTCGTCGACGACATCCCGATGCTCAAGGTCGACAATGCGGCTGTGCTGGCCGCCCAGATCGACAAGCTGAAGCGCCTGAGGGCCGAGCGGGATCAGGCGGCGACCGATGCGGCGCTGAACGCCCTGACAGAAGGGGCGCGCGGGAACGCCAACCTGCTGGAGCTGGCGGTTCAGGCCGCCCGCGCCAAAGCGACGGTGGGTGAAATCTCCGACGCGCTGGAGGCCGCCTTCGGCCGCCACGTCGCGACGGTCCAGACCGTGTCGGGCGTCTACGCCAAGGAGGCGGGGACCGACGCCCGCTTCGCCCGCGCCCGCGAGATGGTCGCGACCTTCGTCGAGAACGACGGCGGGCCGCCGCGCATTCTGATCGCCAAACTGGGCCAGGACGGACACGACCGGGGCCAGAAGGTCGTCGCGACCGGATACAGCGATCTGGGCTTTGACGTTACGGCGGGCAGCCTGTTCCAGACGCCGTCGGAGGCTGCTCAAGAAGCCGTCGAGAAGGGCGTTCACGCGGTCGGCGCATCATCGCTGGCGGCCGGGCACCTGACGCTGGTGCCCGAGCTGAAGGCCGAGCTGGAGAAGCTGGGCCGGCCCGACATCATGATCGTGGTCGGCGGGGTGATCCCGCCGTCCGACGTGCAGCCCCTGCTCGATATGGGCGCGGCCGCCGTCTATCCGCCCGGTTCGGCCATCGCCGATACGGCGGTCGACCTGATCGAGAAGCTGAACCAGCGTCTGGGTTACGCCCAGCCCGCCCCCGACAAGGACAAGTCATGATCGGCGCCCTGAACCACGTCGGCGTCGCCACGCCATCCATCGCCGACTCGATCAAATTGTATCGCGATATCCTGGGCGCTACGAAGATCGGTGAGCCGTTCGACCTGCCGGCGCAGGGGGTGAAGGTCTGTTTCGTCGATACGCCGACGGCCCAGATCGAGCTGATCGAACCCTATGACGACACCAGTCCCATCGTCGGCTTCCTGGCCAAGAGTCCTAAGGGCGGCCAGCACCACGTCTGTTTCGAGGTCGCCGACATCCACGCCGCCATCGCCGAGATGCGCGCCAAGGGGGTGACGATCCTGGGCACAGGCGAGCCGCGCATCGGGGCGCACGGGACGCCGGTGGTCTTCCTTCATCCCAAGGCGATGGGCGGCGTGCTGATCGAACTGATGGAGACGCCGAAAGCGGGGCATTAAGCGGAGCCTTTGGTCAGGTTGGGCCGTTGAAGGCGAAACCAGAGGACATGACATGATGTCGCACCGCCTGACCGCCTTCGTCGCCATCGCCGCCCTGACCGGCGCCGCAGCCTGCTCTCGCACCGAACCCGAACAGCCCGCCGCGCCGGTCGAGCCAGCGGCCGCGCCTGCATCCGACGCGCCCTCGGTCGGGTATGCCTGCGAAAGCGGCGCGACGCTTCAGGTCCAGTATGTTGACAGCGACAACGCCAGGCTGACCCATCAGAACCAGACCTACGCCCTGCGTTCGGCGCAGGCCGCCAGCGACGCGCGCTATGTCGGCGGCGGGGTGGAATGGTGGACGGCGACGCGCGATGGGCAGGAGAGCGGCACGCTGAGTCGACTGGGTCCGGACGGCACGACCGGCGTCGCGGTGCTGGAGCGCTGCTCGCGGCCTATCCCCGGGGCTGATGCGATGCCCGGACCGTTGCCGACGCCGGGTCAGACGCCGACCGAGGCGACCGGCGGGGTCCTGCCCGCTGCGCTGCCTTGCAAGGGGCCGCAACTGACGCTGGCGGCGGGCGACGGCGATGCGGGCGCGGGAAATCGGGTCAACAACTTCAGTCTTCAGAATATCGGAACCCAGGCCTGCAGCCTGACCGGCTATCCGACAGTGACCTTACAGGACGCGCGCGGGCGCACTTTGTCGTCCGTCCGCGCCGAACAGAGCCCAGGAAGCTATTTCCGCCAAGGCCAAGTCCCGACGCCTGTCCAACTGGCGCCCCGCGCCAAGGCCTATTTCGAAATGGCCTGGAGCGTCGTGCCTAATGAAGCCATGCAAAAGACGTGTCCCGACGCGGCTGCGATAAAGGTCACGGCGCCCAGCGATACGGCCGCCGTCAGCCTACCGTTCTCGTTCAGCCCTTGCGGCGGTCGCATCCGCGTCAGTCCGATCCGGGCCGAGGCCAACCCGGCGCCGGCGACCTGAGGCGGGTGGAAACTGATCGAAAATCGGCGTAGGTCGCGGCCCATGACCCAGAGCTTCTACGACCGCGTCGCCGGCGAACTGTCCGAGATCGACGCCCAGGGCCTGACCAAGCCCGAACGCATCATCGCCTCGCGCCAAGGGCCTGTGATCCAGGTCGCCGGACGCGACGTGCTGAACTTCTGCGCCAACAACTACCTCGGTCTGGCCGGCGACGAACGCGTCACCCAGGCCGGGATCGCGGCGCAGCAGAAGTGGGGCGCGGGCACCGCCTCGGTCCGCTTCATCTGCGGCACCCTGGAGATCCACAAGGAGCTTGAGGCCGCCATCGCAGGCTATCTCGGCTTCGAGGACGCCATCCTGTTCGCCGCCGCCTTCGACGCCAACGGCGGCCTGTTCGAACCCCTGCTGGGCGAGAACGACGCCATCGTCTCCGACAGCCTTAACCATGCGTCAATCATTGACGGCGTGCGGCTGTGCAAGGCCAAACGCTATCGGTTCGCCAACTCCGACATGGACGAGTTGGAAAGCCGGCTGAAGGAAGCCCGAGCCGCCGGCGCCCGCGACATCATCATCGCCACCGACGGCGCCTTCTCGATGGACGGCTATATCGCCAAACTGGATCAGATCCGAGCGCTGGCCGACAAATACGACGCCCTGATCATGGTGGACGACTGCCACGCGACGGGCTTCCTGGGTCCGCAGGGCAAGGGCTCCTTCGCCCACCACGGGGTCGAAGTCGATTTCGTCACCGGCACCTTCGGCAAGGCCCTGGGCGGCGCCATGGGCGGCTTCATCTGCGCGAAGAAGTCTGTGGTCGAACTGCTGAAACAGCGGGCGCGGCCCTATCTGTTCTCCAACGCCCTGGCGCCAGCCGTATGCGGGTCCAGCCTGGAGGCGATCCGCATCGCACAAGGGACGGAAGGCGATGCATTGCGCACCCGCCTGTCGGCCAACGCCCATCGCTATCGTGGGGCCATGTGGGACGCGGGCTTCACCCTGCTGGACGGCGAACATCCTATCATCCCGGTCATGCTGGGCGACGCCAAGCTGGCGCAGGATTTCGCGGCGCGGGCGCTGGAGCTGGGCGTCTATGTGATCGGGTTCAGCTTCCCGGTGGTTCCGCGCGGCCAGGCTCGCATCCGCACACAGATGTCGGCGGCGCATAGCTTCGATCAGATCGACCGGACGGTCGAAGTGTTGACCCAGGCGGGACGGGAACTGGGCGTCATTTAGCCCTTCACGCCCGCCATCAACGAAGACCAGGCGGCGAGGAGGCGTGGGGCCTCAGCCGCGGGTTTCGGGATGAACCCGGAGCCGTGATTTCAGGGAGTTGAGACTATGACCGACACGATGAAAGCCCTGGCCAAGACCGCGCCCGGCATCGGCCTTGAATTGATCGACGCCCCGATCCCGCAGGCGGGGCCTGAGGATGTGCTGATCCGGGTGCATCGCACGGCGGTCTGCGGCACGGATATCCACATCTGGAACTGGGACGAATGGTCCCAGAAGAACGTGCCGACGCCGATGATCACCGGCCACGAGTTCGCCGGCGAGATCGTCGCCATCGGCAAGGACGTCGATCGCCCGCTGAAGATCGGCCAGCGCGTCTCGGCCGAGGGCCACGTCATCGACCTGAACTCCGAAGCGGCCCGCGCCGGCCATTTCCACCTGGACCCCAAGACGCGCGGCATTGGCGTGAACCGCCAGGGCGCCTTCGCCGAGTTCGTGGTGGCGCCGGCCTTCAACGTGATCGAACTGCCGGACGAGGTGCCCTATGAGATCGGCTCGATCCTGGATCCGTTCGGCAATGCGGTTCACACCGCCCAGCAGTTCGACCTGCTGGGCGAGGACGTGCTGGTCACAGGCGCCGGCCCCATCGGCATGATGGCCGCGGCCGTGGCGCGTCATGCGGGCGCGCGCACCGTGGTCCTGACCGACATCAACGACTTCCGGCTTGAGCTGGCGCAGAAGGTGGCGCCGGGCGTTCGCACCGTGAATACGACCAAGGAAGACATCCATGATGTCATGAAGGAGCTGGGCCTGAAGGTCGGCTTTGACGTGGCGCTGGAGATGTCGGGTTCGCCCATCGCCTTCAAACAGTGTGTCGATACCCTGATCATGGGCGGCGGCATGGCGCTGCTGGGCATTCCCGGCAAGCCGATGGAAACCGACTGGGGCGCGATCATCCTGAAGGCGCTGACCATCAAGGGCGTCTACGGCCGCGAAATGTTCACCACCTGGCGCAAGATGCTGGGCCTGCTGAAGGCTGGCCTGGACCTCAGCCCGCTGATCACGCACCGCCTAGGCTACGCCGACTACCGCGAAGGCTTCGAAGCCATGAAGTCGGGCCAGTCGGGCAAGGTCGTGCTAGACTGGGACAAGGCCGCCTGAGAGACGAATACTGCTGATCAGACAGCCAGCAGCTGTTTGATCAGCGCCTTTTCGAACCCCTTGGTCTCTGACCCCGGCAAGGCCTTGCCGATCTCGCCGCTTTCGAACAGGGCGAAGACCTTGGGGTGGACGTAGGAAGCGCGGCAGACGGTGGGGGTGTTGCCCAACAGGCCTGAGACCGCCTTGACGCAGACGGTGATCTTTCGCTTGGCGTCGGTGGGCGAGGTCGGGGCCTCGGTGTCGCGCAGCGCCCGCGCCGCCGACACTGTGCCGGCCCAGGTGCGGAAGTCCTTGGCCGAGAACTGCTCGCCCATCGCCTCTCGGATGTAGGCGTTCACGTCGTCGGAATCGACCGGGCACAGCGTCCCGTCGTCCGTACGGTATTTGAACAGTTGCTGGCCGGGCAGGCCTTCCAGCTGCCGCACGACCTTGGCCAGGCGCCGATCCTTGACGCTGACGCTGTGGTCCTTGCCGCTCTTGCCGCGAAACTCGAACGTCAGGGCTGCGCCGTCGACATCGATGTGGCGCTTGTGCAAGGTCGTCAGGCCGTAGCTGCGGTTCTGTTTGGCGTAGATGGAGTTGCCGACCCGGATCAGGGTGATCTCCAGCAGGCGGACGGCGGTCGCCAGCACCTTGTCGCGACAGACGCCGCGCAGGGCCAGATCATGTTCGACCTTGTCGCGCAGTTTCGGCAGGTTGCGCGAGAAGGCTGGCAGCTTGTCGAACTTGTTTTCGGAGCGGGCCGTGCTCCAGTCGTTGTGATAGCGGTATTGTTTGCGGCCCTTCACATCCCGGCCGGTCGCCTGGATATGGCCGTTAGCCTTGGGACAGATCCAGACGTCGGTCCACGCGGGCGGGATGGCCAGGGCGCGGATGCGGGCCAGGGTCTTGGCGTCCGACACAGTCTTGCCCTTGGCGTCGCGATAGGACCAGCCCTTGCCGGCGCGGCGACGGGTCAGGCCCGCGAACTCGTCGCTGCAATAGCTGAGGCCTTGAGGGACTTCGGCGGCGATGTCGAAGGCTTGCGATCCGTCAGCCATCACCCGTTCGCCTTTTCGAGGCGGTCATGCAGCCGTTTGATCCAGCGCTCGGCCGGGTCGCCGCCCCACAGCAGCCAGGCGATATAGCCGGCCGAAGGATCGGTGCGGCTGCCCCAGCCCTTGCCGTCCTTGTCCACGGTGTGGCGGGCGAAGTAGCTGTAGATGTCCTTGATATCCTTGTCCGAGACGGGCTTCTGATCCGCCAGCTGATGGGCGCGGCGTACGCCGACCTCGGTGCCGCCCCGGTCGTGCTTGTCACGCAGGTCGAGACCGCGCTTGGCCTGGGTCGCGACGCCCTTGGGCGGCTTGCGTTGTGCGTCGGTGAGGGTGGTTTCGGCGGCCATCGCATCTTTCCGTACAAGGACTTAGGCCGAACGCCGTGTCTGGCGCGCGAGTTCCGCTTGACCGCGCGGGCCGGGCGCGGGACGAGGCGGCATGAACTATCGCCACAGCTTTCACGCCGGAAACTTCGCCGACCTGGTCAAGCATGCCCTGGTGCTGTGGTTGGTGCAGGCGCGGCAGGCGGCGGGGCCTCTGACGGTCTTCGACACCCACGCGGGGGCCGGGCTGTACGATCTGTCGGGGGATGGCGCGCGGTCAAAGGAGGCCGAGGCCGGCGTGGCGCGGCTGATGTCCGCGGAGGGGCGGACGACGCTGATGGATGCGCTGGCGGCCGAGGTCGCGGCTCTGAATCCTGAGGGCGGCGCGCGGTTCTATCCGGGGTCGCCGTTGCTGGTCGCGGACGCGCTGACCCCCGGCGGTCGGTATGTCGGATTCGAGCTGAACCCGCCGGTTCGAGCCATGCTGACCGAGGCGATGGCGGGGCGAGCGAACGCCGAGGCGCGAGAGGGCGACGGTTATTCGTCGGTGTTGGCGGAGGCGGCGAAGGTGCGCGGTCCGCTGGTGCTGATCGACCCGCCGTTCGAAAAGCCCGACGACTATGTCCGCTCGGCCGAGACCGCGATCACGGTGGTGAAGCGCGATCCGACGGCGACGGCAGCGATCTGGACACCGCTGAAGGATCTGGAGACCTTCGACGGCTTCATCCGGCGGCTGCAGGGCAAGGCGGGATCGACCCTGGTCGCCGAGGCGCGGCTGAGGCCGCTGACCAATCCGATGAAGATGAACGGCTGCGCCATGGTGGTGGTCAATCCGCCGGCGGGCGCGGAAGCGGCTGCGACCGAGATCTGCGGCTGGGTCGCGGGTGCGCTCGGCGAGGCGGGCGGCCGGGCCGAGGTCTGGACCTTCTGACCGCAGTCACTAGGTTGGTGGCATGACGCGCATCGCCATTCTGGAAACCGGACACCTGCCGGAGCATCTGAAGGACGATTTCGACGACTATCCCGCGCGGTTTCGGGCCCTGCTGGGCGAGGGCGTGCCGACGACGCGGTTCGACGTGCAGTCGGGGCAACTGCCCGAGGATCCATCAGTCTTTCAGGGGGCTATCGTCACGGGGTCGGCGGCGGGGGTCTATGACGACCTGCCGTGGATCCCGCAGCTGATCGATTGGTTGAGGGCGGCGCGGGGGCGGACGCGGCTGGTCGGCATCTGTTTCGGGCATCAGGCGCTGGCCCATGCGTTCGGCGGGGTGGTGGAGAAGTCGCACAAGGGCTGGGGCGTGGGGCTGCACCGCTATGACGTGCGCGAGGATGCGCCGTGGATGCATCCGCGCGCGCGGACGATCGCCATTCCCGTTTCGCATCAGGATCAGGTGGTCGCGGTTTCGGACGATGCGCGGGTGATCGCGTCCAGCGGGTTTACGCCTTACGCCGGTCTGGCCTGGGGCGACGATGCGATCTCGTTCCAGTGCCACCCGGAGTTTCAGCCGGACTATGCGGCGGCGCTGATCGAGGGACGGCGCGGAGCGCGCATTCCGCATGATGTGGCGGATCAGGCGATCGACAGTCTGAAGCGGCCCAACGACCGGGCGGTGCTGATCGCCTGGATCCGCGCCTTCCTGCTGCTGACCCCGCCGCCGGTCGAGGATGACGGCAGCGGGATCTAGAGGCCCAGCAGCCGGATCAGCGCCAGCGCCAGCACCACCAATGCGCCCAGCGACAGGATGACAGCGACGACGACGCGGCCGCCGGCGCGGGCGACGGCGCGGATGTCGGTCTGGAGGCCCAAGGCGGCCATGGCGACCACGGTGAGCAGGCCCGAGGCGGCAGCCATGGGCGCGAGGGCGGCCTGCGGGATCAGGTCAAACGAGCGCAGGCCGATCATGACCAGGAAGCCTATGATGAACCACGGGAGCAGGCGCGACAGACCGGGCTTTGCGGCGCCGGGCGCGCGGTTGCGGAAGATCAGCGACAGGGCGAGGATGACGGGACCGAGCATCAGCACCCGCACCAGCTTGACCACCGTGCCGGTTTGAGTGGCGATCGCGCCGAAGGGCGCGGCGGCCGCCAGAACCTGGGGCACCGCATAGACGGTCAGACCGGCCAGGGCGCCATATTGCAGGCCGTTCAGATGGATCAGGCCGCCCAGCAGGGGCAGGGCCAGCACAACGATCACGCCCAGCACGGCGGTGAAGGCGATGGAGGCGGCGACCTCCTTCCCGTCGGCGTCGATGACGGGGGCGACGGCGGCGATGGCGGAGTTGCCGCAGATGGCGTTGCCGCACGCGACCAGCAGGGCCATGCGTGGGTTCAGGCCCAGGGCGCGGCCGACGCCGAAACCGACGACGATGGCCAGGGCGACCAGGGCGAAGATCCTAAGGACGAAGCCGACGCCCAGCGACGACAGGGTGGCGGCGCTGACCGAGGCGCCGAGCAGCACCACCGCGACCTCCAGCAGGGTCTTGGCCGAGAAGTCGATGCCAGCCTTGAACCGCGTATCGGGCGTCCAGGCGGTGCGGACGGCGGCGCCCAGCAGGATGGCCAGCACAAGCGGCTCCAGCCAGACATGGCCGATCACGTCGCGCTCGATGCTGGTCAGGCCGATGGCTGCCAGCGTCACAAGCAAGCACAGCATGACGCCCGGCCGGATCGTGCGCCCGAACGCCGTCGCTGACGCCATGGACGGTGTGTGCGCGGACGCGGGCAGGGCGGCGGACTTCATCGTCAAGCGTGATGCGCCAACCCTCGACGGCCGTCCAACGGATAGTTATGCTCGTTTCAATCCGATTTGGAGATCAATCGTGACCCTGGAGCGCCTGCGTATCTTCGTCGCCGTCGCCGAGCGTGACCATGTGACGGCCGCGGCGCGGGCGCTGAACCTGACACAGTCGGCCGTGTCGAACGCCATCGCCGCTCTGGAGGTCGAGCATGACGTGCGGCTGTTCGATCGGGTCGGGCGGGGCGTGGTGCTGAACGAGACTGGCCGCGCCTTCCTGCCTGAAGCCAAGGCGGTGCTGGCGCGAGCGGCGGCGGCCGAGGCGGCGCTGGCGGACATGAGCGTGCTGCGGCGCGGGCGTCTGGCGGTGTTCGCCAGCCAGACTATCGCCAGCTACTGGCTGCCGCGCCGGCTGGTGGATTTTCACACGGCCTATCCCGGCGTCGAACTGGCGGTCGAGATCGGCAATACGCGCGAGGCGGCGCAGGCGGTGTTGAGCGGGGCCGCCGAGATCGGCCTGGTCGAGGGGGCTGTGGACGAACCGGCCCTGTCGCAGGTTCAGGTCGGGTCGGACCGGCTGGCGGTTCTGGTGACGCCTGACCATCCCTGGGCGACGCGACGTCAGCTGGAGGCGAAGGATCTGGCCGGCCAGCCCTGGGTGTTGCGCGAAGTCGGATCGGGCACGCGATCGACGCTGGAGGCGGCGGTGCGGGACATGGGGGTCGATCCCTCGACCCTGTCGATATCCATGACCCTGCCGTCGAACGAAGCCGTGCTGGCGGCGGCCGAGGCGGGGGCGGGGGCCACGGCCCTGTCGGAAAGCGTGGCCTATGCGTCGGTGGCGGCCGGGCGGCTGGTGACGGCGCCCTTCACCCTGCCTGAGCGGCCGTTCCGCCTGTTACGCCACCGCGAACGGTATCGCAGCCGGGCCGGCGACGTGTTCGTCGAGGCGATGGGATAATCCTCCCCCAATCTCGCTCATCCCCGCGAAAGCGGGGACCCAGTCCTTTGGGCGATCAATGTTTGGGCGGGTTCGGGGCTGTCATGCAGACAACTGTGCAAACGGCAACACTGGGTCCCCGCCTTCGCGGGGATGAGCGGATCTATTTTAGGGCCACTTCACCACAGGCGGCATTGACGACAGGATCGAGTCGACGTTCCCGCCGGTCTTTAAGCCGAACATGGTGCCGCGGTCGTAGAGCAGGTTGAACTCGACGTAGCGGCCCCGGCGGATCAGCTGTTCCTCGCGCTCCTCGGCCGTCCAGGGCTCGGCCATGCGACCGGCGACGATGCGGGGATAGACGTCCAGGAAGGCCAGGCCGATGTCGCGGGTGAAGGCGAAGTCGCGGTCATAGTCACCGCTGTCGTGATGGTCGTAGAAGACGCCGCCGGTGCCGCGCGGCTCCTTGCGGTGGGGCAGGTAGAAATACTCGTCGCACCAGGCCTTGTATTTGGCGTGCCAGGTCGGGTCGTGGGCGTTGCAGGCGGCCTGCATGGCGGCATGGAAGGCGACGGTGTCGGGGTGATCCTGACGACGATCCGCCATCAGCACAGGCGTCAGATCGCCGCCACCGCCGAACCAGCTCTTGGTCGTCGCGATGAAGCGGGTGTTCATGTGAACGGCCGGAATGCGCGGGCTGACGGGATGGCAGATCAGGCTGATTCCCGTCGCGAAGAAGCGCGGATCGACGTCGGCGCCGGGCACATTCTTGGCGTAGTCGGCGGGGAAGGCGCCATGCACCGTCGAGACGTGGACGCCGACCTTTTCGAACAGGCGGCCGTGCATCATGCCCATGACGCCGCCGCCGCCCTCGAGCCGTTCCCATGCGGTGCGGACAAAGCGACCGGGCTCGCCGGGAAACAGGTCGGCGGGGGCTGCATCCTCCAGCGCCTCGAAGGCGGCATGGATGCGGTCGCGCAGATGTTCGAACCAGGCGCGGGTCTCGACCTTCTTCAGGTCGAGCGGATCGGAGAAGACGGCGTCGCTCATGGCGCGCTTGAACCACGTCGCGGCGGCGGCGTCATCCGGACAGGTTGTCATAAGCAGAATCGCGCGCGCTAATGGTCGTCTGCCGTTTTCAGGAAGCCCGCCAATGATCCGCCGTCTCGTCTCCGTCGCCGTCGCCTCGCTCGCGCTGGGAGGGGCGGTCCAGGCCCAAGACGCCGATGAGGCTAGGGTGATGGAGATCTTGAAGACCACGCCCCTGATCGACGGGCACAACGACCTGCCATTGGCGCTGCGACAGCAGTATGGGAATGACGTTTACGCCGTTGATCTGACGAAGAATCTGGCGGCCTCGACCAAACTGCATACCGACATCGCGCGTCTGCGGGCCGGCGGCGTCGGAGGGCAGTTCTGGTCCGTCTATGTGCCTGCCAGCCTGGCGCCGCTGGAGGCGGTCGAGGAAACCTTTGAGCAGATCGATACGGCCAAACGCATCATCGCCGCCCACCCCGACACCTTCGGCCTGGCGACCACGGCGGACGAGGTGGATGCGGTGTTCAGATCGGGCCGGATCGCCAGCCTGATCGGGATGGAGGGCGGCTATTCGATCGACGATTCCCTGGCCCTGTTGCGGGAGTTCTACCGGGCCGGCGCGCGCTACATGACGCTGACCCACTCCAAGACCACGACATGGGCCGACAGCGCGACGGACGCGCCGAAATGGGGCGGGCTCAGCCCGTTTGGGGAAGAGGTGGTCAAGGAGATGAACCGGCTGGGAATGATGGTCGACCTGAGCCACGTCTCCGAGGAGACGATGCTGGACGCCATGCGCGTGTCCGATGCGCCGGTGATCTTCTCCCATTCGTCGGCGCGGGCGGTGACGGATCATCCGCGCAACGTGCCGGATCGGGTGCTGCGGATGATGCCGCAGGACGGCGGCATCGTGATGATCAACCTGGCCCCCGGTTTCGTGTCCGAGGCGGTGCGGGCCTGGAACGGAGCCAAGGCGGGCGAGGAGGCGCGGCTGAAGACCCTGAACCCCGGCGATCCCGGCGCGGTCGAGGCCGGGCTGAAGGCCTGGACCGCCGCCAATCCGACGCCGCAAGCGACCCTGGCCGACGTGGTGGCCCATATTCAGCACGTGCGTGCAGTGGCGGGCATCGACCACGTCGGCCTGGGCGCAGACTTCGACGGCATCGGCAGCCTGCCGGAAGGCATGGGCGGGGTTGACGCCTATCCACGGATCCTGGCGGCCCTGATGGCGGCGGGCTGGACCGAGGCCGACATCCGCAAGATCGCCGGCGAGAACCTGCTGCGGGTCATGCGGGCGGTCGAGGCCGTCGCGGCGTCAAAGGCCGGCGAGCGGCCGTCGATGGCGCGGCTAGAGCCCGCTTTGGCTCAGAACTGACCGACCCCGCCCGTCTGCCGCAGGCCTTCCCAAAGGGCGATGCCGGCGGTGACTGACAGGTTCAGCGAGCGGGCGTCGGGTCGCAGCGGCACGACGACACGCGCGTCGGCGGCGGCGTGGACATAATCCGGGGCGCCGGCGCTTTCCTTGCCGAACAGCAGGGTGTCGTCAGGCTGGAAGACGAAATCGGGCAGGGGCGTCGCGCCCTTGGTCGTAAGCAGCACCAACCGCCCGGCCGGACGATCCGCCTGAAACGCATCCCAGTCGGCGTGGCGGGTCATGTGCGACAGCGGGCCGTAGTCGAGGGCCGCGCGCTTCATGGCGCGGTCGTCGAAACGGAAGCCCGTCGGCTCGATCACATGCAGATCGACGCCGAAACAGGCCGACAATCGGATGCAGGCTCCGACGTTCTGAGGAATGTCCGGTTGAAAAAGGGCGAGACGCATTCTAAGGCCTGACATACGCGCGGCGAGGGGGTTTGTCGCGGTCTGTTTGCGAGCGTTTCGCAAGAAACGTCAGCGGCTTGCGTCCAAACCGGCGCAAGTCACGGGCCGTCGGGGATTCCCGGCGTCTTTTGTTGGTTCGTGCCGTGGCTGGGGACGCCCTTGGGGGTCTTCTGCGGCGTTCGAGAGGTGGAAACGTGGCCGAATCGGTCGTGCATACGGAAGACGGTCACAGCCCTCAGGGCGGTGATCCCAATCGTCGGGACTTTATCTACATCGCGGCGGGCGCCGCAGCGGTCGGCGCGGGCGCCATGATCGCCTGGCCGCTGATCAACCAGATGAATCCGGCGGCCGATACGCTGGCGCTGGCGTCGATCGAGTTCGACCTGACCAAGGTTCAGGAAGGCCAGCAGGTCGTCATCAAATGGCAGGGCAAGCCGGTGTTCGTGCGCTACCGCACCCCGGCCGAGCTGCAGAAGGTCATTGCGGACGACAACGCCCCCGACCTGAAGCAGCCCCAGACCGATGCAGAGCGCACCAAGCCGGGCCATGAGAAATATCTGGTCGTCATCGGTTCGTGCACGCACCTGGGCTGCGTGCCGACCTTCGGCGCGGGTGATTACGGCGGCTGGTTCTGCCCCTGCCATGGCTCGCACTACGACGCCTCCGGCCGCATTCGTAAGGGGCCGGCGCCTCTGAACCTGGTGGTGCCGGAATACGATTATCTGTCCGACACCCGCGTCAAGATCGGCTGAGGACCAAGGGGGAATCATGAGCGATCACGAGAGCACCTACGTCCCGAAGACGGGCGTCGAGAAGTGGCTGGACACCCGGCTGCCGATTATCCGTTTCGGCGCGGACTACATGTCCCTGCCGACGCCGCGGAACCTGAACTACTGGTGGACCTTCGGCGGCATCCTGGCCCTGTGCCTGATGACGCAGATCATCACCGGCATCGTCCTGGCCATGCACTATACGCCGAATGTCGACCTGGCCTTCGCCTCGGTCGAGCGCATTATGCGCGACGTGAACGGCGGCTGGCTGATCCGCTACGTCCACGCCAACGGCGCGTCGATGTTCTTCATCGCCGTCTATCTGCACATGCTGCGCGGCCTCTACTACGGCTCGTACAAGGCGCCGCGCGAGATGATCTGGATCATCGGCTGCGTGATCTTCTTCCTGATGATCGCCACCGCCTTCCTGGGCTACGTCCTGCCGTGGGGCCAGATGTCGTTCTGGGGCGCTGAGGTCATCACCAACCTGATCGGCGCCATCCCGGTGCTGGGCGAGCCGATCCTGATCTGGCTGCGCGGCGGCCCGGCGATCGACAATGCGACGCTG
The DNA here is from genome assembly GCA_027944975.1 of Acanthamoeba sp. SK_2022c. NCBI lineage: Eukaryota > Discosea > Longamoebia > Acanthamoebidae > Acanthamoeba > Acanthamoeba sp. SK_2022c. The sequence continues at coordinate 26,908 of JANDKB010015641.1, read as the reverse complement.
AACCGCTTCTTCTCGCTGCACTATCTGCTGCCGTTCGCCATCCTGGGCTGCGTCGTGCTGCACCTTTGGGCGCTGCACTCGGCCGGTCAGAACAACCCGGTCGGCATCCTGATCCCGAAGGATCGGGAGAAGAAGGACACGTTGCCGTTCCACCCGTATTTCACGGTCAAGGACGGCTTTGCGATCATCCTGTTCCTGATCCTGTTCGCCATCTTCGTCTTCTATCAGCCGAACGCTCTGGGCCACGCCGACAACTACATCCCGGCCAACCCGCTGCAGACGCCGGCGCACATCGTGCCCGAGTGGTACATGCTGCCCTTCTACGCGATCCTGCGCGCCATTCCGGACAAGTTCGGCGGCGTGGTGGCGATGTTCAGCGCCATCGGCGTGCTGTTCGTCCTGCCTTGGCTGGATACGTCCAAGGTGCGCTCGATGCGCTATCGCCCGACGATGCGGACCTTCTTCATCATCTTCCTGGTGGTGGGCGTGGGCCTGGGCTGGTGCGGTGGTCAGCTGCCTGACGCGCCGGTGATCGGGTCGTTCAAGACCTTCACCCTGATCGACGGCGACCTGAACTCCTACCTGTGGCTGACGCGCGTCTTCACCCTGTACTACTTCGTCTTCTTCCTGATCATCATGCCGTTGGTCGGGTTGAAGGAGCAGCCGCTGCCGATCCCGGCGACGATCTCCGAGCCGGTCCTGACCGGCGCCGGCGCCGTCGAGCACAAGGTCTGAAAATCATGACGATTGGAATGAAGACCGTGTCGTTCAAGACGATCATCGCCTCGGCCGCCATCACGCTGGGTCTGTTGAGCGCGGCCGCTCCCGCCATGGCGGCGGGTGCTGCGGCCCATCCGCGCTCGGGCGGGTTCAGCTTCGAGGGGCCGTTCGGCACCTATGACCAAGGTCAGCTGCAACGCGGCTACAAGGTCTATCACGAGGTTTGCGCCGCCTGTCACAGCATGAACCTGATGCACTATCGGAACCTGGGCGACCGTCATGGGCCGTTCTGGAATCCGAAGTATCCGAACCCAAACGACAACCCTGTCGTGAAGGCTCTGGCCAAGGAAAATCAGGTCGGCGACATCGACAGCGAGACCGGCGAGGCGATCCAGCGTGACGCCACGCCCGCCGACAAGTTCCGCGCCCCCTATCCGAACGCCACGGCGGCGGCGGCGGGCAATGGCGGCGCAGCCCCGCCCGACCTTTCGGTCATGGCCAAGGCCCGCCACGACGGCGCCAACTACATTTACTCGCTGCTGTCGGGCTACAAGGCCGCGCCGGCCGGCCTGCAGATCCGCGAAGGTCAGCACTACAACCCCTATATGGCCGGCGACCTGACGCCGTTCTGGACGGGCGACCACAAGGACGTTCCGCCCGGCGGCTTCATCGCCATGCCGCCACCGCTTCAGAACGGTCAGGTGACGTATGATGACGGCTCGCCGCAGACGGTGGATCAATACGCCAAGGACGTCGCGGCCTTCATCGCCTGGACGTCCGAGCCGAAGATGGTCGAGCGCAAGCAGGCCGGTCTGGGCGTGATGATCTATCTGCTGCTGTTCGCAGGCATCACCTATGTCGCCTACCGCCGCATCTGGAAGGGCGTCGCCCACTAAGGGCATCGCCGCCGGATCAACATCGTAAGCCCGCCGAGGTTTGCCTCGGCGGGCTTTTTCGTTTGCGACGAAAGGTCCGGCACGCAGCATCGACAGGGAGAAGTTCGCCCCCTAGGGTCGCGCATCGTTTTCGGCTGTGGGGCCTTCAGTTCATGCGTCTTGTCTCTTCTTTCGCCGCCGTTCTGTTGGCGAGCGCCGCTTTATCCGCCTGCGCGACGGCGTCCAATCCCGCTGCGGTCCACACCATGCCAACCTTCGATTCGGCGCGCATCTCGCAGGATATCAAGACGCTGTCGGACGACAGTTTCGAGGGCAGGGGCATCGCCACCCCGGCTGAGGAAAAGGTCATCCGCTATCTAAGCGAAGGCTACGCCGCCGCCGGGTTCGAGCCGGGCGGGCCGAACGGCCAGTGGACGCAGGACGTGATCCTGAACCGCTTCACCCAGTCCAATGTGCGGGCCTCGCTGAAGTTGGGCGACTGGACCCTGCCGATGACGCAAGGACGCGAGGTCGCCATCTCGACCCGCCGCCCGGCTGAACACGTCAGCCTGAAGGACGCCCCGCTGGTCTTCGTCGGCTATGGCATCAATGCGCCCGAGCGGCAGTGGAACGACTTCAAGGGCGAGGACATGCGAGGCCAGATCCTGGTCGTGCTGGTCAATGACGCCGACTTCGAAGAGCCAGCGCTGAACACCTTCGGCGGCAAGGCCATGACCTACTACGGCCGCTGGACCTACAAATACGAGGAGGCGGCCAAACAGGGCGCGGCGGGCGTGCTGATCGTTCACGAGACGGCGCCGGCGTCTTACGGCTGGCAGACGGTCGCCAACTCCTGGGGCGTGTCGCAGTTCGACATCCTGCGCCAGAATGCGGCGGCCGAGCGCGTGCCGATGGAGGGCTGGATCCAGCGTGACGTGGCGGTCGACCTGTTCCGCCGTGCGGGTCTGGATTTCGACACGCTGAAGGTTCAGGCGCGCAGCCGCGACTTCCAGCCCGTCGCCTTGCCCGGCGCATCCTTCTCGACCGAGTTCGACGTGGCCACCAATCAGGTCACCAGCCACAACGTCATCGCCCGCCTGCCGGGCACGACCCATCCGGACGAGACGATCCTCTACACCGCCCACTGGGATCACATCGGCATGGGCGAGCCGGATGCGACCGGCGACCGCATCTTCAACGGGGCGGTGGACAACGCGTCAGGCACGGCGGGTCTGCTGGAGCTGGCGCGCATGTTCGGTCGCGCGCCGCGCACCGAACGCTCGATCGTGATGATCAGCTTCACCGGCGAGGAAAGCGGCCTGCTGGGCTCGGAATACTATGCGGTGAACCCGGTCTATCCGCTGGCCAAGACGGTGGGCGGGTTCAACATGGACTCCATGAACGTCTATGGCCGCGTTACGGGGCTGGGCGTCACCGGATATGGCCAGTCGGACTTCGACGAGCGTCTGGCGGCGGCGGTCCAGCCGCAAGGGCGGTCGCTGGTCCCGGATCACGAGAATGCGGCTGGCACCTATTACCGTTCGGACCACTTCCCGCTGGCCAAGCGTGGCGTGCCGATGGCCTATGCCGGCAGCCGGGGCGAGTTCCGCGACGAACCGATCGCCGCGCGCGAGGCGGCGCGGTCGGAGTACGGCGCCAAACGCTATCACCAGGCGGCGGATGAGTGGTCGCCCGACTGGGACTACAGCGGCATGATCGAGGACCTGACCGTCTTCTACGATGTCGGTCGCGCCCTGGCGAACGGTCGCGACTGGCCGCAGTGGAAGTCGGGTTCGGAGTTCGCGCCGGTGCGCGCGACGACGGCGTCCGAACGCCGCTAGTCTTTTTACAAATCGAGATGGGGCGGGGAGGAATCTCCGCCCCTTTGTCATTCCGCCTGTCGAGTAAATGCAATGATCCATCGCCGTTCACCCCTCGTCGCCCTTGCGGCCCTCGCGCTCGCCGCCTGCGCGACGACGCCGGTCGCATCGCCTGCGCCCAAGCCGGACGCCTTCGCCGTCGCCTCGGCTGCGACGCCTCAGTTCAGCGCCCAGCGCCTGTCGGACCACATCAAATATCTGGCGTCGGACGAGTTGGAGGGCCGGTTCCCAGGCCTGATCGGCGAACGGCTGACCTTGGCCTATCTGCAGGCGCAGTATGAGGCGATGGGGCTGGAGCCGGGCGGGCGCGAAGGATCGTGGCTGCAGCCCGTCGATCTGGTGCGGTTCACGCCAGAGCGGGCGCCGACGGCGGCCTGGACCGGGGCGGACGGCATGGCGCATACGCTGGTGTCGGGGACGGACATCACGCTGCGCGCCGGGTCGGCCGAGCCGATTGTAAAGGTCGAGGGTGCGCCGCTGGTCTTCGCCGGTTTCGGCATTTCGGGCCCGACCTGGGACGACTATGGCAATGCGGACCTGACCGGCAAGGTCGTGGTCATTCTGCGCGGCCAGCCGACGGTGATGGGCGAGGATCCCAACTTCTACGGCTCGACCACGCACAAGACCCAGGAGGCGCTGAAGCGGGGAGCCGTGGGCGTCATCACGCTTCAGGATCAGGACAACCGCTGGCGTCGCGCCGTGGGCGGCGCGACCCGGCCGCAGATGACGATCAAGGGCGCGCAGGACCCGCGTTTCAGCGGATCCATCAACATGGCCACGGCGACAGCGATCGGCGGCGCGGCCCTGGAAGCCGCCGTCGAGCGGGCGAAGACGACCGCCTTGGGCGGAGTGATCGATCTGGGCGCACGGCTCAGCGTCGATATCGCCGAGACGACCGAAGTCATCCACTCCCACAACCTGCTGGCCAAGATTCCCGGCGCCGAGCGGCCTGACGAATACGTCTTCTATTCCGCCCACTGGGACCACGTCGGCAAGGCCCGGACGCCGAACGCCGAGGGCGACGACATCTTCAACGGCGCCTGGGACAATGCGTCGGGGACGGCCGGTCTGATCGAAATGGCGCGAGCGTTCAAGGCTGGACCGGCGCCGAAGCGCACCGTGGTCTTCCTGCACGTCACGGCCGAAGAGCAGGGGCTGCTGGGGTCGGAGGCCTATGCGGCCGATCCGGTCTATCCGCTGGCCAAGACGGCGGCGGACATCAATATCGACATGCTGCCCTTTACGCCGGCGACGCGCGACGTGGCGGTGTTCGGCGTCGGCAAGTCCGAGCTGGAGGACATCCTGGGCCGGTTCGCGGCCGTGCAGGGAAGGGTGGTGACGGGCGACGGCTATCCTGAGGAAGGCTTCTACTACCGCTCCGACCATTTCAACTTCGCGGCCGGCGGGGTGCCGGCGCTGATGCCTTGGACGGGCCGTGATTTCGTTGAGGGCGGGATCGAGGCGGGCAAGCCCTATTACGAGGGGGCGATGGCCAAATATTATCACAAGCTGACCGACGAATGGCGGGCCGACTATGACTTCACGGCGGCCTTGCAGAACCTGGATCTGCTGTATCGGCTGGGGCTGACGGTGGCCGATAGCGAAAGCTGGCCCGCGTGGAAGCCGACGGCCGAGTTCAACGCCATCCGCGACCGCACGGCCGATCAGAGGCGCTAGGTCTCAGGCCGCGCCGAAGGGATAGGGGCTGACGGACTTGGACCAGTCATCGACCGCCAGCGGGCGGTCAATGGGGGCGGCGGCGCGTTCTGCGCAGGGGTGACGGTGACACAGACGGCAGGCCGGGCCGATGGGCGTGACCTCGGGGTTCTGCAGGTCGATGCCGTGCGCGTAGGTCAGACGATGCGCATGACGCAGTTCGCACCCCAGGCCGATAGCGAGGTCGTGGCGCTCGTCATAGCCGTCGTGGCCTTGCCGCTCGACGGTCCGGGCGAAGGTGAACCAGCGGCCGCCGTCTGGAGTCTCGACGATCTGGGTGACGATGCGGCCGGGCGTGCGGAAGGCCGAATGCAGCCGCCAGCGCGGGCAGGCGCCGCCGAAACGCGAGAAGGGAAAGGCGCCCGCCGCATAGCGTTTGGAGATGTTGCCCGCCTGATCGACCCGCATCAGGAAGAAGGGCACGCCGCGCGCCGTGGGGCGTGACAGGGTGGTCAGGCGGTGCGCGGCCTGCTCGTAGCTGACGCCGAACCGGGCCTGGAGCCGGGCCAGGTCATAGCGCGTCTCTTCCGCCGCCCGCTGGAAGGCGGCGTAAGGCATCAGGGTCGCGGCGGCGAGCGTGTTGGTCAGGGCGACCTTCAGCAGCGATCGCGTGGGCGCGTCCGGGGCGTTCGCGGCCTCTGCCAGCGCGTTGAGCGCCGGCCCTTGCTCGGCCAGGGCCAGTTGATAAGCGATGGCGAAGGCGCGCGAGGACGGCCCCAGGATTTCCGACAGCAGCAGACGGCGGCGGTGCAGGTCGTAACGGCGGGTCCATTCCACCATGACCTCGGCCGGCAGGGTGCGGACGCCAAGGTCGTGTTTGGCCGCCAACCGATGACGGGCGGCGGGTTCGAAGCCGTCAGCGTGGGCGGGCGCCTCTGTGGACAGGGCTTCGCACAGGGCCTCGCCCATCTGGTCCAGTTCGGGAAAATGGTTGCCGCGCGACTGGATGTATTCGCGCACCCATTCGGCCGGGCTGGTCTCGATCGGGCTTTCGCCCGTCTCGGCGGCGGCGCGTGCGCGCGTGCGGCCGTCGTCGAAGGCCTGATACAGGCGCAGCAGGGCGTCGGCCACGCCAGGCGCCTCTTCCAGCAGTTGCACCAGTTCATGGCGGGGCGCGGACAAACCCTTGAACAGGGGGTCGGCCAGGATTTCCGTCAGACGCGCCTCGTCCGCCGCGCCGCCCTGATTCAGCGCGCGCAAATCGACGTCATAGGTGTCAGCCAGTCGCAGCAGCAGCTGGGCTGAGACCGGGCGCTGATTGCGCTCTATGTGATTGAGATAGCTAGGCGAAACGTCAACGTCGGCGGCCATGGCGGTCTGGGTCAGGCCCAGATCGCGCCGCAGCCGCTTAAGCCGGGCGCCTAGAAACAGCTTGCGATCAGCGGCGGCGTTCATCGTCGCATGATGTCACAACGTGACTGACTAAGTAAAGTCATAGTGTGACAAGATGACTTCGCTTGCGGGGTTCGCCCTGTATCAGTTTTGACCGGCTCGTGTTCTTGTCTTCGGGACGGCGGCTGCGGCCGCGCCCTTCAGAGACCGAGTTCGACCATGACCACCTTCGCCGATCTGGTGCCTTCGCCCGCCGGCCGTTTCGACGGCATCGAGCGCCCCTACACCCCTGAGGACGTCCTGCGCCTGCGCGGCTCGGTGCCGATCACCCATACGCTGGCCGAGCGGGGCGCCAACCGCCTGTGGCAATTGCTGCACGACGAGCCCTTCATCAATGCGCTGGGCGCCGTGACCGGCAACCAGGCCATGCAGATGGTCCGCGCGGGCCTGAAGGCCATCTATCTGTCAGGCTGGCAGGTCGCGGCGGACGCCAATACGGCCGGCGCCATGTACCCCGATCAGTCGCTGTACCCGGCCAACGCCGCGCCGGAACTGTGCCGCCGCATCAACCGCACCCTGCAACGCGCCGATCAGATCGAGCATGCCGAGGGCGGCGCCAAGCGTGACTGGTTCGTTCCCATCGTCGCCGACGCGGAAGCCGGTTTCGGCGGGCCGCTGAACAGCTTCGAGATCATGAAGGCCTTCATCGAGGCGGGCGCGGCCGGCGTTCACTTCGAGGACCAGCTGGCGTCGGAAAAGAAGTGCGGCCACCTGGGCGGCAAGGTTCTGATCCCGACCCAGGCGCATGAGCGCAATCTGGTCGCCGCGCGTCTGGCCGCCGACGTCATGGGCACGCCGACCATCACGGTCGCGCGCACGGACGCCGAAAGCGCGCAACTGATCACCTCGGATATCGACGAGCGGGACCAGCCCTTCATCGATCGCGACAACCGCACGCCTGAGGGCTTCTTCCGCCTGAAGGAGGGCACGGGTCTGGACCACTGCATCGCCCGCGGTCTGTCCTACGCCAATATCGCCGACCTGCTGTGGTGGGAGACGTCGCACCCGGATCTGGACGACGCCAAGAAGTTTGCGGAGGCGGTTCAGAAGGCCCATCCGGGCAAGCTGATGGCGTACAACTGCTCGCCGTCCTTCAACTGGAAGGCCAAGCTGGATGACGCGACCATCGCCAAGTTCCAGCGCGAGCTGGGGGCCATGGGCTACAAGTTCCAGTTCGTGACCTTGGCGGGCTTCCACAGCCTGAACAACTCGATGTTCGAACTGGCGGACGGTTATCGCGATCGCGGCATGGCGGCCTATTCCGAGCTGCAACAGCGCGAGTTCGCCAACGAGGCCATCGGCTACACCGCCACGCGTCACCAGCGCGAAGTCGGCACCGGCTATTTCGACCAGGTCGCCACGGTCATCTCCAACGGTACGTCCTCGACGACGGCGCTGAAGGACTCGACCGAGACCGCCCAGTTCACCCACGCGGCTTAAACCGGAAAGGAACCCGCAAATGGAACCGCTGACCCGAACCGAAGCCATCATCGACTTCTGCCTGGCGCCCCTGGCGCTCGACACCGGCACGGAGGCCGAACGTGAGGTGCGTCGTCGTCTGACGCACGTGCTTCGGACCTATCAATCCAAGACCGCGACGCCCGTCGCCGTGGACTTCTCGTCCATGCCGTCACAGGTCATCAACGAAGCGGCGCACGGCTACGAATAGGCCGGAGGCCCAAAAAAGGCCCGCTCCGATCGCTCGGAGCGGGCCTTGCTCTGTTCGAAGTCTCGCTTAGCGCGTCGTCGGGCCGGTGTTCAGCGATTGGGTGGTCGCAACCGCCGGGGTCGGAACAGGCGTCGCTTGCGGGACGGTGACCGAGATGGGCGTGCGCGCCGGCGCGGCGCCGGTTTCCTGAGGGTCGCCGACGACGATGGTGGTGATCTGCGTCGCCTCGGTGGTGCAGGTCGCCAGGTCGCGGGTGATGTGACGGCCCAGGCAGAAGATGTCCTCGTAGCTGGGGCGCGAGGCGGCCAGGCACTGGAACAGCATCAGCTTGGACATATCCATGCAGAACTCGCTGTTCGGCTCGTGCGTCAGGGCCTCGGTGTTCACCCGGGCCTCGTCGCCGCCGGCGCCGAGCGCGCCCAGAGCCGCGATGGCCAGAGAGCGGACGACGGCGGGGGTGTAGGGCGGGCCTTTGCGCGAAGGCTCAAGTCCCAGACCCGTGCCGCTGTTGGCGGCGGCGAACAGGCGGCTCGATTCCTCTGGTGACGGCAGCATCTTCACGGCCGACAGGGTCTTTGCGCTTTCCAGCCGCACTTCACGGTTCGGAATGGGGGTGATGGCCCAGCGGCGGCGCGGATCGCTGCGGCCCTGGATGGTGTAGGCGTCCTGCTCGATCGCCTCGGCGATGGCGCGCATGGCGATGGCGTCCTTGCCCACCGTCGCCGAGATCAGGCCAGCGGCCGCATCGGCGCCGGGCAGGGTGGCGGCATAGGCCGGATCGGCGACGATCTGGGCAACCATGCGCTGGCGTTGCGCCGGATCGATCGCATACTGCTGTACGCCGGCGACGAACTCGGGCGACTGCAGGGCGATGATGGCGCCGTAAGCGATCAGGCCGCGCGACAGCTGGTCGGCGTCATAGGCCGATCCCTTGCGCAGGGCGGCCTGGATCGATTCCGCATCGGGGAAGCCGCCCGGCTGGATCGTCTGGGCTTCGCGCAAGTAAGCGACGTAGATCGCGGCGGCGTCCGCAACGCCTTGGTTCAGCGACACGGGGGGCGGCTTGCGGGCGGCCAGTTCGGCCGCCAGACGCTGGGCCTCCAGCTCGGCCTTCGAGGGTCCGCTTTCGCAACTGGCGAGCAGGACAGCGGCGGCGAGGGCGGCAGCGGATAGGCCGCGGCTCAGTAGGGCCGTTTTCATGGAGACTTCCTCAGGCGATCACGCGCGCAAAAAGCGCCAATACTGTTGGCGCTTATAAGGCGGGCCTTATGGTTATCCGAAGGTTAATCGAACAGTTTCGAGACCGATTCTTCGTTGGCGATCCGTCGGATAGCCTCTCCGACCAGCGGAGCCACGGAAACCGCTCGGATTTTCGGGCAGTTCAAAACTTCGTGGGGTTGCTCGATGGAGTTGGTGATCACCAACTCCTTCAGCGGGCCGTCGGTGATGCGCTGGACGGCGGGGCCGGACAGGACGCCGTGGCTGATATAGGCCGAAACCTCCGTCGCGCCCTGGTCGATAAGGGCCTTGGCGGCGTTGACCAGTGTGCCGCCCGAATCGACGATGTCGTCGAACAGGATGCAACGGCGGCCCTGAACATCGCCGATGATGTTCATGACCTCGCTCTCGCCCGCCTTGGGCCGGCGCTTGTCGACGATGGCGAGATCGGCGTCCAGGCGACTGGCCAAGGCGCGGGCGCGCACCACGCCGCCGACGTCGGGCGAGACGATCATCAGGTCGTCGCCGCGGGCGTAGTTTTCCTTGATGTCCTGCGCCAGCACCGGGGTCGCGACCAGATTGTCGGTCGGAATGTCGAAGAAGCCCTGAATCTGGCCCGCGTGGAGATCCATCGTCAGGACGCGATCGGCGCCGGCGCGGGTGATCAGATTGGCCACCAGCTTGGCCGAGATCGGCGTACGGCCCCCTGTCTTACGGTCCTGACGCGCATAGCCGAAATAGGGAATGACGGCCGTGATCCGTTTCGCCGAGGCCCGCACCAGGGCGTCAGTGATGATCAGCAGCTCCATCAGGTTGTCGTTGGCCGGATAGGAGGTCGACTGCAGGATGAAGACGTCCTCGCCGCGGACGTTCTCCTCGATGATGGCGAAGACTTCGTTGTCGGCGAACCGCTTGACCTGGGCCTTGGTCAGCGGAGCATCCAGGTGGTCGGCGATCGCCTGGGACAATGCGCGGTTGGAGTTGCCTGAGAGCAGCTTCATCGGCCGGTCATCCTTTCGCCGTCATCCGCCCCCCATGAACGGCGGTCGGTTGGCGCGCTCTTTACCAGTGGAGCCGGGCAGGGCAAGTCGTATGCTGAGTTTTCCTCGGCATGGCGCGGCTCGGTCGCGGGTGCTAGAGGTCGCCGCGTTGGTTTCCGGGGAACGGCTTCAGGGCCGTCCTTCACACGTCATGGGGTCGTCCTTGTCCGCTTCTAAGTTCCGTTCCGGCATGGTGCTGATGGCCGCGGCGCTCGCCGCAGTGACGATTTCAGGCTGCTCGGGCACCAAGCGTCCCAAGCTGGCCTATGAGGAACGTCCGGTCGAGGCGCTGTACAACACCGGCTATGATCGGCTGCAGCAGCGCCGCTGGTCCGACGCCGTCGATTATTTCCAGGAAGTCGAACGCCAGCATCCCTATTCGGACTGGGCGCGTCGTTCGATCCTGATGCAAATCTACGCCTACTATCAGAACAACGCCTACGCCGACGCCATCGCGGCGGCGGACCGGTTCATCCAGCTGTTCCCCGGCAATCCGTCGGCCTCCTACGCCTTCTACATGAAGGCCGTCTGCAACTTCGAGCAGATCACGGATGTGGGACGCGATCAGGGTTACGCGACCGCCGCCCTGGCCGGTCTGAAGGATGTCTCGCGCCGCTATCCGGGCACGCCCTATGCCTCGGACGCCGCCGTCAAGATCGACATGGTCAACGACCAGTTGGCCGGCAAGGAAATGAACATCGGCCGCTACTATCAGCGCGCCAACCAGCCGCTGGCGGCGCTGAACCGCTACAAGGCCGTGATCGCCAACCCGGACTTCCAGCGCACCTCGCACACGCCCGAAGCCCTGTATCGTCTGGTCGAAGTCAATCTTCAGCTGGGTCTGAAGGAAGAGGCGACGCGGAACGGCGCGGTGCTGGGCTACAACTATCCGGGCAGCCCCTGGTACGCCGAGGCCTATGCGCTGCTGACCGAAAACGGCCAGACGCCGGACAAGGCGCCCGAGGGCAAGCGCGAGAGCTGGCTGCAGCGGATCATTCCGGGCTGATCACGCGACGGCTTGTGCAATCCGGCGCGGATCGGGATTCTGTCGGTCATGATTCGTTCCGCTGGCGCCTGACGCGATGCTGACCGCCCTTTCCATTCGTGACGTCGTCCTGGTGGACGTGCTCGACCTTGAGGTCGAGAGCGGCCTGACCGTGCTGACCGGCGAAACCGGAGCCGGCAAGTCGATCATTCTGGACGCGCTCGGCCTGGCTTTGGGCGGAAGAGGCGACGCAGGCCTGGTGCGCAATGGCGCCAAACAGGCCGTGGCTACTGCCGTGTTTTCGGCTCCCGACGATCCCGATTTGCTGGCCCTGATCGCCGACAAGGGGTTCGAGGTTCAGCCGGGCGAGGAGCTGATCCTGCGGCGCGTCTTGGGCGCCGACGGTCGCAGCCGGGCCTATGTCAACGATCAGCCGGCCGGTGTGACCGCCGTGCGCGAGATCGGCGCGGCCCTGGTCGAGGTGCACGGACAGCATGAGACGGTGGGCCTGCTGGACTGGCGAACGCACCGCGCTTTGCTGGACGCCTATGGCGGGCTGCAGCCGCAGTTGTCGGCGGTCGCCTCGGCCTCCGCCAAGCTCAAGGCCGCCGAGGCCAGGCTGGCGGAGCTGAAGGCGCAGGCGGCGGACGCCGATGCGCGGCGCGAAGAGATCAGCCTGAACCTCTCCGAACTGGATGCGCTTGATCCCCGCGCCGACGAAGAGACGGAACTGGCAGGCGAACGCGCCCTGCTGGGCGCCGCCGAAAAGGCCATCGCCGATCTGGGCGACGCGCGCACCCAACTGGGCGGCGACAAGCTGAGCCAGAAGCTGGGTGCGGCGTTGAGGGCTGTCGAACATGCGCGCCAGCGGGCAGGGCAGGCGGGCGCCGAGGGCGATCATCCGGTCATCGTCAAACTGTCGGCCGCCGTGGAGGCGATCGACCGCACCATGGTCGAGGCGGCGGAAGCGCTCGCCGCCGTGGACGCCGCCGCCGACGCCTTCGACTATGAGCCCGGCCGTCTGGACAAGGCCGAGGAGCGTCTGTTCGCCCTGCGCGCCGCCGCCCGCAAGCTGCACACAACCGTCGACGCCCTGCCGACCCTGCGCATTCGCCTGCGCGAGCAGTTGCGGCTGATCGAGGATGGCGAGGAGGCGCTGACCAACGCCGGGCGCGAGGCGGCCGAGGCGGCGGAGGCCTATGATCTGGCGGCCACCTTCCTGACCTCGGCGCGGGAAGCCGCCGCCGAACGCCTGACCGCCGCCGTCATGGCAGAGCTGGGCCCGCTGAAGCTGGAGCGCGCCCGGTTCCGCGTGGCGCTGGAGCCGATCGAGGGCCGGCGTGGGCCGGACGGCGTCGAGACGGTGCGCTTTCAGATCGCCACCAACGCCGGAACCGACTTCGGCCCGCTGGACGCCATCGCCTCGGGCGGCGAGCTGGCGCGTTTCGCCCTGGCGATGAAGGCGGCCCTGGCGAGCCGCGAGGACATGCGCCAGCCGGTGATGATCTTCGACGAGGTCGATCAGGGTGTCGGCGGCGCGGTGGCCGAGGCGGTGGGGTCGCGCCTGAAACGCCTGTCGAGCGGGGCTCAGGTTCTGGTCGTGACCCACAGCCCTCAGGTCGCAGCGCGTGGTCATGCCCACTGGAAGGTGATGAAGGGCGACCGCGACGGCCTTACCACCACCACCGTCGTCGCCCTGGACGATCAACGTCGCCAGGAGGAGATCGCCCGCATGCTGTCCGGCGCCGAGATCACCGACGAAGCCCGCGCAGCCGCGCGGGCATTGATCGGCTGACTGAACTTTTAGGCGCCCAGGATCCAGCCTTCTTCCTGTTCGACCTGGGCGATCAGCTCGGGCGAGGCGTCCTTGGGTGGGGCGAAGGCCTTGGCCAGGTCGCCGGCCTCGTCCATGCGGGCGAGGGCCTCGGCGGTGGAGCGGACCTGGGCCTGGTCCTTGAACTCGCCGGGCTGAGGCTTGGTCTCGTGCATCGACGGCCAGACCTCCACCACCAGGGCCGACAAGGGTTCTACGTCATCGGGCGTCAGCGCGCGCCAGCCGGTGCCGAAGGGCCAAACGGCGCCTGACGGGCCGAGGCTTTCCAGCAACCTACGCACGGCCGGAATCCCGACCAGGGTCTGGCCGCCCACGGCGCCCGCGCCGTGCATCTGCCACACGCTCTTGGGCTGAAGCCGGCCCTTGCGAGCCGCGTTTTCGGTAGCGCGGAACTCGGGGATGTCGGCGCCGGAGCCTGCGGGCGGTTTGGTCGTGGTCAGCCAGCGCTGGGCCTGTTTGGCCGGCGCACCCCACAGTGGCCAGGCCTCGTCGGTCATCAACCGGTTCATCTTGGCCGCGACCTGATAGCGGTTGTTGGTGTTGTCGGCCTTGTCCACGATGTTGGAGGCGATGAACTTCCACATGGCTTGCCACGGGGCCTGCCCCGCCGTTCCTTCCAGCTTCAGGCGCGCAGCCGTGCCGGCGGGATAGCCGAAGTTGAAGTCCAGCCCGACCAGCACCCGGTCGCCGCGCTTTCTGTGGTCCGCTAGGATCGAGGCCAGCAGGGCTTCGCCCTCTGCGCGCGTCGCGACATTATGCGTCTCGGTATAGAGGCGAAAACGCACGTCGCGCTTGGCCACGCCGATCCACAGCGAGGTGTCGCCGAGCTTCTTGGTTTCGGCGGCGGTCCAGTCAGCGACGATATAGGCGTCGAAAAGGCGGGCCAAGGCGGCCTCCTGATAAAGGCGTGTCGGTTAGGAGTGAGCCGGGCTTCTAACGCCGCATCGCGGCGACTGAAAGGCCCATGCGGCGCCTCAGCCCTTCAGCAGGGCCTCCAGATGCGACAGCCAGCGGCGACCGAGACGAAGCGCCTCGCCCGGCGAGCCGGTCTGGACGGGCAGGGCGGCGTCCCATAGGGCCAGTTCGAACTCCGGGTGTCGGGCGTCGGCGAACATCAGCCGCAGCACCACCTGCTCGGCGTCGGGGGCCAGCACGTCAAGCGACTTGCGCGCCTCGCCCCGGCGGATGCGGGTGACGACGTGGCCGTCGACGATGATCTCGCCTCCCTCGACCTCATCGAAGGCGTAGACGAGGCCATGGGCGCCGTTGGCCCACAGCACGACGACCTGTTCGACGTCGAAGTTCAGGGCGCAGGCGCGACCTTCGCCCGGCGAGAGGGCCTCGACCTCTGGCGCGGCGCCCAAGGTCTTGAGCATGGCGCGGTGCAGGCGGCGCGGCGGCTCCATCCACCACGACAGCGCCAGGGCCAGGGTCGTCAGCAGGGCCGCCGCGAGGGCGATCAGCAACACCACCCGCAAGACGTCGGCCACGGTCGTCAGCACTCCAGATCGAGATCGACCACCACGGGAACGTGGTCGCTGGGTTTTTCCATGTCGCGCGCGTCGCGGTGGGTCTCGATCCCCCTGAACCGGTCGGCGGCCTGGGGCGACAGAAGCGCGAAGTCGATGCGTATGCCATGGTCCCGCTGCCAGGCGCCGGCCTGATAGTCCCAGAAGGTGTAGGTGCCAGCCGGTTCGCCGCCGATCTCGTGCGCATCGGCCAGGCCCAGGTTCTTGAGCGCGCGGAAAGCCTGGCGGCTCTGGGGCTGGAACAGGGCGTCGTCGGTCCAGGCGGTCGGGTTCTTGGCGTCCTCCCCTTCGAGAATGACGTTGTAGTCGCCGCACAGGGCCAGCGGCTCCTCGAACGCCAACAGGTCCTGGGCATGGCGGTTCAACCGATCGAACCAGGCCAGTTTGTAGTCGAACTTCTCGGTTCCGATCGGATTGCCGTTCGGCAGATAGAGGGCGCCGACGCGAATGGGCCGGGGCGCCTCGACCAGGGCCTCGATATAGCGCGCCTGCTCGTCAGTCTCGTCGCCGGGCAGGCCGCGTCGGATGTCGGACAGCGGATATTTCGACAGCAGGGCGACGCCGTTGTAGCTCTTCTGCCCGTGGGTCTCGACATTGTAGCCTAGGCTCTCGAAGGCCTCGCGCGGGAACTTCTCGTCCACGCATTTGATCTCCTGGAAACAGGCGAAGTCGGGGGCGGCCTGCTCCAGCCACGCCAGGACGGTGGGCAGGCGGGCGTTGACGGAGTTCACGTTCCAGGTGGCGATGCGCATGACGGCGACGCTAGGCTGCGTCTCGGTTTTGGAAAAGAGGGCGCAAAAGAAAAGGGCCGCCGGATCGCTCCGACGGCCCTTCGATTAGTCGATTGATCGGCTTACGGGCGACCGCCGGCAGGCGCCGCAGCAGCGGCAGGCGCTGAGGTCAGCTTGCAGCCTCCACCGATCCGCTGGGCGGTGGCGCAAGGGTAGATTTGCTGAACCGCGTTTTCGGCATTCACGCGGGCGATGACGCCATCAGCCCCATCGCACTTGGCTTCATAGAACATGCCGTTTGCGTTCTGCCCCATCAGACGGGCTTCGACCACGTTGCAGGATGCGGCTTCGGAGCCAGCGAGGAGCGCTTTTACGAAGGTGGCGTTTTCGGCCGTGGTTGTGAATTCGCAGGCGCCGTTCTCGGCCAGGACTTGAAGGCACGGCGTTTTGCTCCAAACGCCGGCGTCTTGCCTGATCCAGAAGCCCGGACCGTCGGAGCACCCGATTTCGTAGACGACAACACCGCCGTTTGACTGTCCCAGCACCTTTGTCTGATCGACCGCACAAGGAACGCCGGCCTGTTGGGCGTATTCGCGCAGGAACTTGCCGGTGTCGGTGTTGGCGGCGATCGTGCATTGCAAGCCGACATCGGCGGCGGGATCGCGTTCACGTACCACGCGCGCCGAATAGGCGAGTGCGATGCAGCTGGTCGCGGACGGCGGCGTCTTGGATTCAAGGATGAACCCAAGACCCGTGGCGCAGGCTACCTCATACACCGACGTCTTGTCGGCGGTTTGGCCAAGCAATTTGGCTTCGCTGACCTGACAGTTGGTGCTGGCCAGGGTGGCTTGTTGCTGCGCGGCCGCCAGAATCTCTTCCGCCGTGGGCGGTGCGGGCTGACGCTCGCGTCGCGGTTGGTTGTTGCTGGGGCGTTGAACACGCGACGGTGTCACTCGTTCGCTGGGGGCTTCGATCCCATTTCGAGATCCTGCAGGCCCATACCCCGATGAGGGCGTCGTTTGAGCAAAGGCAGATGCGGAAATCGCGCTGAAAACGAGCGCTGTCGCTGCGGCGAATATTCGAGCTTTCATATCGACACCCAGATTTGTCACTACCGACTACGTGACGGCGTATTCACACGCGGTCAAGGCGAGTGTGGACGACGACCGAGGACACGGGCTAAGTATCTGCGCGTTTCGATTGGAGACTGACTTGGCTGATGGGACGGCGCCGACGACGGCCGTGAAGGATGGGCGGGGGCTGACCTATCCGTTCGACGCCGTGCCCAGCGCGGGCGAGGCGACCCAGGTCGCGTCCGGCGTGCTGTGGCTGCGGTTCGCCCTGCCGTTTCAACTGGATCATGTGAATATCTATGCGATCCGGGACGGCGACGGCTGGGTCGTCGTCGATACGGGTTTGAAGACATCGGCGACCATCAGCGCATGGGAGACGGTGCTGGATGGCGCGTTGGGCGGTCGTCCGGTGACGCGGCTGATCTGCACCCATATGCATCCCGATCATATCGGCTTGGCGGGCTGGCTTTGCGAGCGGTCGGGCGCGCCGCTACTGATGTCGCGACTGGAGTATGTGACCGCGCGGATGCTGATGGCCGAGGCGGCGGGCGATGCGCCTGCGGACGGCGAACGCTATTACCGCGCCGCAGGCTGGAGCGATGAGCAGATCGCGCGCTGGCGAGCCGACTACGGCGGGTTCGGCAAGGGCGTGGCGACGATGCCGCGCAGCTATCTGCGACTGTCCGACGGCGACAGCCTTCAGATCGATGGAGACGATTGGTCGGTGGTGGTCGGGTCGGGCCATAGCCCCGAGCACGTCTGCCTGTGGCGGCGGTCGGACGACGTCTTCATCGCCGGGGATCAGATCCTGCCGCGCATTTCGTCCAATGTTTCGGTCTGGCCGACGGAGCCTGAAGCCGATCCGCTGGGCGACTGGATGGACTCGCTGGAAAAGCTAAGGGCGCTGTTGCCGGAGGGCGCATTCGTCCTGCCAGCGCATGGCGAGCCTTTCTATGGCGTCCACGCGCGGCTCGACGTCCTGAAGCGCGGGCATGAGGTCGCGCTGAAACGGCTTGAGCGGACGTTGCGTCAACCGTCTAGGGTGATCGACGGCTTCTCCGCCGTCTTTGGTCGGGCGGTCGGGGACGGGGTGCTGGGCATGGCCACGGGCGAGGCCCAGGCGCACCTGAACTATCTGGAACGACGCGGCCGCGCGACGCGGACGCGGGACGAGAGCGGCGTCGACTGGTGGAGCGCCGGCGCACAGGACGAGGAAACGACGTGAGCGAACATATCCGAAGCGAAATGGCCGACGGCGTCCTGACCGTCACCCTGGACCGGGCCGACAAGAAGAACGCCATCACCCAGGCCATGTATTCGGCCCTGGCCGAGGCGACAGAGCGGGCGCGCACTGACAATGCGGTGCGGGTGCTGCTGCTGCGCGCCGAGGGCGACAGCTTCTCGGCCGGCAATGACATCCAAGACTTCATCGCCCTGGGCTCGCAAGGGGCGGGGCCGGGCGACATGCCGGTGTTTCGTTTCCTGAAGGCGCTGGCGGACCTGGACAAGCCGGCTGTGGCGGCGGTGAAGGGGCGTGCGGTCGGGATCGGTCTAACGATGCTGCTGCACTGCGATCTGGTGGTGGCAGCCGAGGACGCGTTGCTGTCCGTGCCCTTCGTCAATCTGGCCTTGGCGCCGGAGGCGGCGTCCAGCTTGCTGTTGCCGGCCGTGATCGGTCATCAGCGGGCCTTTGAACTGTTCGCGCTGGGTGAGCCGCTGGATGGCCGGACGGCCTTGGCCTGGGGCATCGCCAATCGCGCGGTGCCGGCCGGTCAGGTCGAGGCGACGGCGGCGGAACTGGCGGCGAAGGTGGCGGCCCGCGCGCCCAACTCGATCCGCAAGACCAAACGGCTGATGCGTGACGCAGAAGGTTTGTGGGCGCTGATGCAGCGCGAGGGCGAAGCCTTCGGTTCGCAGATGAAGAGCCCCGAAGCGATGGAGGCCTTCATGGCCTTTACGCAGAAGCGGGCGCCGGACTTTTCGAAGGCGGGTTAAGCGGTCGTCACAAGGCCTTGCCTTGATTTGGCGCAGCTTTGCTTCTAGGTGCGCGCGCCGATGTCGCACGCCCTTTCCATACCTCCGGCCGTAAGCCGTGTCGAAGCCGAGACCCTGGCCGACGCCGAAGGCGTGGAGGCTCTGGTCATGGCCGCTTTCGGGCCGGGACGGTTCGCCAAGACGGCCGAGCGCCTGCGTGAAGGCTCGCAGCCAAGCGCGGGCTTTGTCGCGCAGCACGAAGGTGAAGTGGTGGGCTCGGTGCGACTGTGGCCTGTCGTGGTTGGAGACACCCCGGCGTTGTTTTTGGGGCCGATCGCCGTGGACGCCGGTCGCCGGAGCGATGGTCTGGGAGCCGAACTGGTTCAGGCGTGCGTGGATCAGGCACGGACGCTGGACGTTGGCGGCGTGCTGCTGGTTGGGGATGCGGCCTATTTCGAGCGGTTCGGATTTATCCCTGCGCCTGAGGCAATCCTGCCCGGACCTGTGGATCGTCGCCGTGTTCTGTGGCTGGCGACCAGCGTGGATCAGGTTTCGGGTTCGGTCCGCATCGGCTGACCCTTTCCCGCGCGGTTCGCGGGGCCTAAGTCAGAAGGATGGACAATCCCAAGTCAGGACTGAACGCCGTCGCCGAAGCGGCCAAACAGGCGCCCGGCAAGGGGCTGCCGCCGGTCCACCTGTGGCATCCCAAGCATTGCGGCGACATCGATATCGTTATCCGGGCGGACGGCTTCTGGATGCACGAAGGCTCGCCCATTGGCCGCAAGGAGTTGGTGCGGCTGTTCTCGACGGTGCTGAGGAAGGACCCGGACGGCTATCACCTGGTCACGCCGGTCGAAAAGCTGAAGATCAATGTCGAGGATTTGCCGTTCCAGGCTATTGCGATGCGTCGGGAGGGCGAGGCCCTGATTTTCACCACCGATGTCGGTGATGAGGTGAGGGCCAGCGAAGCCGATCCTATCGTCGTCGAAACCGATCCAAAGACGGGCGAGCCGGCGCCGCGCATCCATGTGCGCCGCGATCTGTGGGCGCGCATCGCGCGGTCGGTCTTCTATGAGATGGTCGAAATGGCCCAAGAGGTCGACGGACGCCTGGTCGTTCGGTCGGGCGGCCAAGTCTTCTCGTTGGGCGCGGTGACGTGAGCCTGGAGACCTTGAAGGCGCGGCTGATCGATCGACTGGCGCCGGTCGAGGCGTGGCGGCCTGAATTGGTCGCGGCGCGGTCGGACTTCGACCTGAACCCGCAGGCGACACGGACGGCCAGGGAACTTCGGCCGGCGGCGGTGCTCATCCCCATCGTGGCGCGGCCCGAGGGTGCGACCGTGCTGCTGACGCGGCGCGCCGACACCCTGGCGCGCCACACGGGGCAGATCGCCTTCCCAGGCGGTCGGCTGGATCCCGGCGAGACCGCAGTTCAGGCGGCGCTGCGTGAGGCGGACGAGGAGGTGGCGCTGGACCCAGCCGCAGTCGAGGTGCTGGGGCTGTCAGACGCCTATGAGACGGGGACCGGCTATCTGGTGACGCCGGTGATCGGCTGGCTGAGCGAGGCTCCGGTTACGACGCCGTCGCCGGACGAGGTCGCCGAGGTGTTCGAGACGCCTTGGGACTTCCTTATGGACGCCGCCAACCATCGTCGCGACTTTTACGATCTGGATGAGGGGTTGCGGCGCTGGTTCTGGGCCATGCCGTGGGGCGAGCGCTACATCTGGGGCGTGACGGCGGGGATCCTGAAGGCTCTGCACGTGCGGCTGTATGGGGACGAGGCTGCGCCAGAGGCGGCGGCCGACGAGGACGCGGCATGAGCGTCTCTGTGACGGGACAGCCCTGGCTGGAAAGCCAGGCGACGCGGGCGGTGATGCGGGCGCTGGAAGCGGCGGGCGGTGCGGGCTGCGCGCGGTTCGTGGGCGGCTGCGTGAGGAACAGTCTGCTGGGCCAGCCGGTCGACGACATCGACATCGCCACGCGCTTGCGACCCGAACAGACCATGGCGGCGCTGAAGGCGGCGGGGCTGAAGGCTGTGCCGACGGGCGTTGAGCACGGCACAGTGACCGGCGTGTCGGAGCGGCGTCCCTATGAGATCACGACCCTGCGTCGCGATGTGGAGACGGACGGACGCCGCGCGGTGGTCGCCTTCACCGAGGACTGGGCCGAAGACGCGGCGCGACGGGATTTTCGTCTGAACGCCCTTTACGCCGATGCGGCAGGGACGGTGTTCGATCCGACCGGCGGCGGGTTGGAGGATGCGGCGGCGGGACGCATCGTTTTCGTCGGCGAGGCGGAGACGCGCATCCGCGAGGACTACTTACGCATCCTTCGCTTCTTCCGCTTCTACGCCTGGTATGGGCGGGGAGAGCCGGACGCGGTCGAGCTGGCGGCGTGCGCGGCGCTGAAGGGCGGCGTGGCGCAGCTGTCGGCCGAGCGGGTGTCCAAGGAGGTGTTGAAACTGCTGGCGGCGCCTGACCCGCGTGCGGCGGTGCGGGCGATGGCCGAGACCGGCGTGCTGGCCCAGGTGCTGCCGCAAGCGCAGCCGCTGGCGCAGTTCGAGGCGATGTGTGAGCTGGCCGACGATCCGGTGATGCGGTTGTCGGCCTTGCTGCCCCCAGATGCTGCGGGCGTGACGGAGATCGCGGGTGGTCTGAGATTGTCGAACGCAGTGCGAGATCGGTTGGCGGCGGCGGTCGAGGATGGGCCTGCCGTTTCGCCGACGATGAGCGACGTCGAGGCGCGGGCGGCGATCTACAGGCTGGGACGCAGGGCGTTCGAAGATCGGCTGATGCGCGCCCAAGCGGCCGGCGAGGGCGGTGGCGCGCGGCTGCGGGCGCTGGCCGCCGACTGGACCCCGCCCAGGATGCCGGTCGGGGGGCGCGATCTGGCGCGTCTGGGCCTGACGCCAGGGCCGGAGACAGGGCGGGTGTTGAAGGCGTTCGAGGACGCTTGGGTTGCCGACGACTTCCCTGCCGAGGGCCATGAGGCGCGGCTGAAGACCCTTATCGCGGCGGCCGGGCGCGGGTGAACTCGGTGATGACGGGGCGGTGGTCGGATCCCGTGGGCTCGCCCAGGCAGCGCGTGATCATGGCCAGATCCGGCGAACGATAGACCTGGTCGATGGTGATGCCGGCGAAGGCGGGAATCTGGCTGGGCCAGGTGCCGGGCCAGCCGGGCGCGGGGATCAGGCCCAGGTCGGACTGGATTTGTTTGCCGATCCGGGCGCTGGAGACGCTGTTGAAGTCCCCGGCGGCGATGACGGGATGGGCTGGCGCGGCCTTCATCCGCTCGGCCAAGGCCATGACCTGGCTGATCTGACCCCACTGATATTGAAAGGGCCAGGGTCGGGTCAGGTGGACGCCGAAGACGTTGATCGGACCGATGGGCGTCTGAACCGTCGCGCCCACGGTGCTGAGGCCGTCGGGACGCTCGGGCAGGCGTTGCAGGATCGGATAGCGCGAGGCGATGATCGAGCGCGCGTGGTCGCCGGCGCGCGCCTGGCCGATCAGGACGCGGTGCGGATAGTCCGGCAGCAATTGGTCCAGCCGCGACGCCGGCGCCTGCCCCAACTCGACCAGCACCAGGATGTCTGCGTCGGCCGCCGCGATGGACCGGCGCATGGCAGCGACATCGGTGTTGAACACATACAGATTGGCCGAATAGACCCGCACGATCGGCTGGTCGGGAACCGGCGCGCCCTTCATCGGCGCCCATTGCGGCCAGACCGACAGGGTAAGAACCACACACGCCAGTCCACCAACGATCGAGGCCGGCCATTGGCGAAAGAGCAGACACACCACGGTCACGCCGACGGCCGCCAGCAACGCCGGCGATGTGAACTGCGCCAGTATATCCACCCAACGATGGCCGATGCCGCTGAGCGCCGCTGCGCCGAACGCCGCCAAGCCCAACAGCAGGGCGCTCGCCGTCACATTCGCCGCCAGCTTTGTCAGGGTCATCGAAGACGTATCTCTCGGATTGAACAGGACGCCTCGCCCGGCGTTAAGGCGACGCTTTGGAGGGCGACATGGCCAAACGGTCGATCCGGGATATCGAGAAGATCTGGTCCAATGTCGAGGGCGTGAAAAAACTGTCGGACCGGGTCATCGGCATCGGCCCGTTCGGCATGGGGCTGGACGCCATGCTGACCTGGGTGCCGGTCGTCGGCACGGCCTACACGGTCGGGACGGGCGGCTGGCTGATGCTTCAGGCCGTGCGGGCCAAGGCGACGCCGGCGACCCTGGCGCGCATGGGGGCCTATATGGCCATCGACACCGCGACCGGCACGGTGCCCATCGCGGGCGACATCGTCGACACCTTCTTTCCCGGACAGCTGATGGCGGCACGGGCGCTGCAAAAACACATCGAAAGCACACACTGGGTCGAGGACACCGAGGCCAATGCGCGCGCCACCGGCGACCACGAGATGCACGAGGCCCGCGTGCAGAACGACAAGACGCTGAAGCGGATCATCTATCTGCACGATTGAGATGCGCTGGCTAAGGCGGCCTAGCCATCGTTTTCCCCGCAATAAACCGGCCTGAAATCAATGCCCTGATCCCAATGACCGACCGTCTCCCGGCCTGAGGAAGGGCTGCGCCCAGACTGATCTCCACGACAACGGAGAGAAGAATGAGCGACGATTTCAGCGCGCGTCTGAACCTGCCCTATCTGGCGGCGGGGCAGATGCAGAAGCATGTAACCCTGAATACGGCCCTGACCCGGCTGGACGCCCTGTTGCAGATAGCGGTGGTCAGTCGCACGACGGCGATCCAGCCGGCCGATGCATCTGACGGCGATCTTTATATCCTGCCGGGAGAGGCCGAAGGCGCGGTCTGGGCCGGGCGGCCGGCCGGTACCCTGATGCGGTTCGAGGGCGGCGGCTGGACCGCCGTGACGACGTCGGACGGCATGATCGCCTGTGTTCTCGACGAAGGCGTCGTGGTGGTTCGGGCCGAGGGGGGCTGGATCCGGCTGGGGCAGCGATTGGGCGAGGTCCAAGGCCTGACGCGGCTGGGTCTCGGGACATCCGCCGACGAAGCCAATCCCTTGGCGGCCAAGATCAACGCCGCCCTGTTCACGGCGCGCGGCGAGGAGGAAGGCGGCGACGGCGATCTTCGCCTGAGGCTGAACAAGGCGACGGCGGGCGATGTCCTGTCGCTGTTGTTTCAGAGCGGATACGCCGCTCGCGCAGAGTTGGGTCTGATCGGCGACGATGACCTGACCCTGAAGGCTTGCGATGATGCCGGGACATGGCGGTCGGTGTGGCGCGTGGATCGCGCGACGGGGCGTATCGCCTTCGACTAGGGGGCGGTCCGGCGCGAGACGACGCTGTTCACCAGCGATGACGACTATGCCCTGCCGGCCTGGGCGCGCTGGGTCGAGGCGACCTGCGTGGGCGGCGGCGGCGGCGGGGCCGCAGGGCTGGCGGGTCCGGCTGGTGCGTCGCGTCTCGGCGGCGGCGGAGGCGGCGCCGGCGGGCTGAGCCTCGCGCGATGGTCGGCGGACGACCTGGAGGGCGTCCTGACGATCACGGTCGGCGCCGGCGGGATCAGCGGCGTTTCGGGCGGCGATAGCGAGGTCGCGACGGGTGACATGGTCCTGTTACGCGCGACGGGCGGGGCCGCAGGCGGCTCTGGCGTTGGTGGAGCGGGCGGTATCGGCCAACGGCTCGCCAACTCCGGCGGGAGTTCTTCGACAACTGCGACGGCAGCGACGGGCGCAGAAACCCTTTGCTCGGACGGGCCGGGCGGCGGCGGGGCGGGCGGCGGTCTGAGTGCAGCGGATGTCGCCTATACCGGAGGCGCGGGCGGCGTCGGCGGCTGGTCGGGCCTTCGTGCGGCCGGCGGCGTCGCGGGCGCTGCGGGACAGGCCTCGCCCAAGCCGCTGTTGTCGATCGTCGGAGGCGGCGGCGGGGGCGGCGATGCTTCGGCGAGTGGAGCCGGTTCTACCGGCGGCTCAGGCGCGCTGTTCGGCGCCGGGGGCGGGGGAGGCGGCGCGGGCCTGACCTTCGGCGGCCAGGGCGGTTCGGGCGCTTCGGGCGCGGTTTTGATCACGGTCGTCGGATGAGCCGGCGCGGACATCCGGCCGAGCCGGTCGAGGTGCTGGAAGCCGAAGCGTGGGAAGCGCCCGATAGCCTCAGCGACGGGGAATGGCGCGCCCAGTCCGGCTGGGACGGCCGCTGCGCCATTGAAACCTATGACGAGGAGGACGAGCGATGACCCGACACAAGCAAGGGGCGATCCCCTTGGCGGAGGGGCGGTGGTTGTTTCGTCGCCTCTACGTCTTCGCCGTCAGCGCGGGGCTGTGGGTGCTGCTGATGCGCACGGTCGGGCGGATGCCGGCTGAGATGCTGCCCAGGATCACAGACGGGCTGATGGGACTGCTGGCCCTGATCCTGGTGCTCTATCTGGTGGCGCCGACCGCTCAGCAGTTGATCACCCTGATCGCCACCGCCCGGCTGCGGATCAGCGGAGGCCGACCATGAGCTTTCGTCTGTCCAGCCGGTCGCGTGCGTGGCTGATCGGCGTGCATCCGGCCCTGACTGCGGTGGTTGAGGCGGCCATCACCCGCACGCAGGTGGATTTCATGATCACCGAGGGCCTGCGCACGGCCGAACGTCAGGCGGCCCTGGTCAAGGTCGGGGCCAGCCGCACGACGCGCTCGCGCCATCTGACGGGCCACGCCGTCGATGTCGCCGCCCTGGTCGAAGGCCAGGTGCGATGGGACTGGCCGCTGTATGGCCGGATCGCCGAGGCGTTCAAGGCGGCGGCGCTGGATCTGAAGACGCCGCTGATCTGGGGCGGCGACTGGAAGACGCTGCGCGACGGGCCACATTTCGAGCTGGATCGAAAGGCCTTTCCATGAGCGCTGGATCCATACTGCGGGCGCTGACGCCGCTCGGCTGGCTGGCGGCCGCTGCGACAGCGCTGGCGCTGGGATTCGTGCTGCTTGGCGGGCTCGGCTTTCGCTGGGATCCGCTGAACCTGCAGCACAAGCGTCTGGAGGCCGCCCGCACCCAGGCGCAAGATGCGACCGCCGTGGCGGCGGCGCAGGCCGACGCCCGGCGGATTGAAACCGAAGGCGCGGCGGCTCAGGCCCGGCGCGTCGACCACTATCACCACATGACGGGGACGGCGGACCGGGCGACCACGGCCGCCGTCGCCCAGGCCAGGAGCGCCGTCGATGCCGACCATCCCTTGGAGACCCGCCGCGCTGATCGCCTGCGCGACCATGACGGCCAACTGTGCCGCATCGCCCCCGCTCTCGACGGTTGCGCCGGCGCGGCTGGTCTTGCCGGAGGCGGCGATACGCCCGTGCACGCTGGCGACCCTGCCGGCTGAACCCACGGCCGGCGATCTGGACGCAGCCTATCTGCTGCGCGGCGCCCAGATCGTGGCCTGCGACGGGGCGCGGCGGCTGGCGGTCGAGACCCTGTTGGCCGAACGCGCGATGCAGGACGCGCAGGTGCGACGCCGCGACTGACGCCCTGCAAAAACGACTCGGCAACTTCTGCCGCCTGGTGTGCAGGCTTGCCGGGTCGTTTCGCAAACCGTCGAGATAAGTTCAATGAAATCAGTGTCGACGTCTGGCTGACATCGCCTTTCGGACTGGCCCCGCCTTTGCTCTCCTGAAGACTGAGCAAAACGCTCCTGGCGCTAAAATGGCGCCGGACATCACACGAAGTGAACAGGACAGCCAAAATGGCTAACAGCATCAATGTTAACGTCGGCGCCATGGTCGCGCTGCAAAACCTTAACGCGTCCAACCGTCAGTTGGCCGTGACGCAAAACCGTGTCTCCACGGGGATGAACGTCTCGTCCGCCAAGGACAACGGCGCTCTGTTCGCCATCGCCACCAATCAGCGTGCTGAAATGAGCGCCCTGGGCTCGGTCAAACAGTCGCTGCAACGCGGTCAAACGATCGTCGATGGACCGCCCTGGGCGCGGGGGTGGCCGCCTCCGCCACCGAGTGGCCGCACCTGCGTGGGTCTCCTTTTGTGCTCCTTTCCTCTCGGCCCGTGCTCGCGGCAGAGACGGCCACCTCTCCTTCATCTTCGGAGAGCTCCGGCCACCGTGCGCACCTCCCTACTCATCTATGATGGTGGCGTGCTGACCACTACAACTTGCTTGTGTAGGAGATGGTGAGGTGGTGCCGCCACCTCCGATGCTGCAGCGCCGACTGCCCAGCCTCGAGGCGGACCCCACCCACACGAGCGGCACGAGACAGCGGCGGGCCGAAGTGCAGGCCGACCCGCGGTGGCGGGCCAT
>JANDKB010015352.1:0-22685 GCA_027944975.1 Acanthamoeba sp. SK_2022c | reverse complement strand
CTGCCGTCGCCACACCGGCCTCCTGCTCCCGCAAGATCCCGATGATTTGCTCTTCCGTGAACCTTGATCGCTTCATTCTGTCCGTCCTTCGTTGGGCGGACTCTAGCTATTCCTGGAGGAGTTTCAGGGGGTCACGTCAGCCGCTCAAAGCGCCGGCGTGAGTACTGCCTAACGGCGGCGGCAAGAACCGGCAGTCAGACAGGTCCACATCAAGGCACGACCATCGTTCACACGTGGTTCGGCTTGACCTTCAACGGCGTCTAGTTCGCCGAGAAAGAACACCTAATGCTTCGGCCTACGATTGTCGGCGTGCTCATGCTCGCCTCCCTCGCCTCCTGTGAGCAGATCAAGAATATGAGAGGGGTGCCGGCTCTAGTGCGCGCTGGCGACCCACAAGCCTGTATTCATCCAGAAACCACCGCCCTGCTTGATAGGATTATCCGTCGTGGGGAAAGCGATGATCCAATCACAACAGAGGAAATCGACGCGATCCCCCTGTCGATCACCGACACCAGCATGACAGCCGTCGAAAAGGGGGTGAGCGTCACGTGCACGAGCAACGTCGCATTCAAGCAGTGGGAAGCGAAGCAGTACCAGTACCGCGTGATCCCAACAGCGGATGGATCCGACTTCCAAATCACCTGGGACGATCGGATATATAATCCCTACGATCTTGCGAAATACGCGTGGGAACAGGAACTCCTCAAGCCCGACATTGCGCCTCAGCCCCTCCCCGCCGTTGAGCGAAAGCCCGCTACGCCCTTGCCGACGGGGACTTTGAACACCAGCCAGCGCGCAGCTTTGATCCGCAGCTTCGAAACGCAAGCTGTGGCGAACGCCAATGCTCGAGAAGCGAGAGCAGCAGCCGCCAACGGTGAATCTGATCCCTATAAGTTTGCGGCCGGCGAGCGGACCATCAAGGAAGGCGACCTTGATGGGGACGGTGATCAGGATGCCGTCGTACTCACCCTCATCTGCGAAGAGATCAACTGCCATGCCACCACGCAGTCCAGCGTGGCCGGACTGCTTATCAATGACGGGGGGTCATGGCGTCTGGCGACGAGTCGTGTGCTTGAAGGTGCCGGGTCAATCACCCGCGTGTCGCCGGCCGGTGCTGTCGTCACAACGCTGGAGTTTGGCCCTGATGACCCCGACTGCTGCGCGAGCCAGGAACGCGCGCACACCATTCGGCTTGGGAACTGAGAGACGCCGAAAAGGGGGTAGAGGCCTCTTAGGGTAGAATAGGGAAAACGCCATGAGCGGGCGGCGGGAAAAAACCCCCGCCGCCCGTGAAGGCTAGTCTAGGAACTCAGGGCTAAGGACATACATTCGTGGCTTCCCGTTAGCTTGGACTCTTTTCTGCCAACGCTCGCTTCCCTTTCCGCGCACCAGCAGCCCATCACTCTCAAGGGATGAGAACGCCAACTCCGCTAGTTCGGCCCCAAGAGCCTGACGGATGACCTCCGGTCGGAGGCCCACCACCTTCTGCTGCTCTTTCATAGCCCGCACGCCGAGCCACGGTCTATTAGTCCTAGCCTGCGCCCGGACAGCCTTCTCATTCGGTGCGGCCAGAAGCGCCCCCTTAACCAGAAGAGCGTCCTTAAGAGCCATGATGGCCGCCGCCGACGACATTTCAGTCGTCTCTCTCATCGCCCCTTCGAAACACGCCGTCACAGCACGCCGTATCCGCCCCTCTTTCCACCTGAGGACGTCCCGCTCCTTGGCCATGACAAGCGCGGCATACAGCAGCCCAAACTTTGCCGCAGCGCGCCTTTTGACTGGGGTGAGTGCGTGGCTCTTCTCCATGAGTTTGACGAAAGACCGAGTGAGGCTTTCGACCCGCGCCTGGATTACAGACGGCTCCTCCTTGGCCAGAGCTGCAATCCACGCTCCAATCGCGGTCCCATAATAAAGAGAGGCAGACTCTTTGAGGTCGTCTGCGATCGCTGCGCCGCCTCTCTCCTCCCCTTTTCGCACCATATCGAAAAAGCCCATCCCGCCTGCGGCGGGCACGAGATCGAAGCAGCGTGCTCTCTCCCCTCCAAGCTGAGGCATGTTCGCCTCCTTCGCGATCACCTTCGCCGACTTCTCGGAAGTGCATGTGACGATCACTTTGAACTCATAGTTGGACAGCGCCGTCGCCACCTGCTGAGAGGTTTTACGCCCTCCGTTGCTACTGACCCCATACGTCAGGTGATGCAGCACAGCCTTCTTTTGACGAGGGAGGAGCTCGGACAGGTCACCGACAGGCATCATAAGATTATTGTGACGCCCACCCTCCTCATGAATTGCACGCTCAGTGCTATCCGGTGAGATCGGTTCCGACGGCGCACCTTGAACAGACATCGCAGCCGACTGCAGCGTCGATTTTCCGCTAGTCGTCGTTCCGATGAGCAGAAGCATGAAGCTCTCGGGAAGGTTGCTGAAAGGGAGCAGCGTCGACGCAAAGACCGCCCCCACCATGGCCATCCCCGCCGAGCTCTGCCCAAGTGGATGGGCGACATGCTTCTGCCACTCGCCCAGGGAGCCCTTCGAGGCGCCAAGCTTTTCCCGGCCTTTTTCCACGCCTGAATGAAACTCGTACTCCCTGCGGTTTCGGCCGAACGTCCGCCTCGGCATTACGAAGCAGCCCATAGCGCGGTCAGACGAACGCCACCCGCTAAGCCCCGTACGCTTCACTTCTCTAACAGCTGCTTGATTGCTTAGCTTAGCGATGAGACCCTTCGCGTACTCTTGGTCTCCGAGCGGCCAACCCGTGCCGTCGGCTATGCGCGACATTGCCTGTTTCGGCGTCAAAAGTTCCGAAGGCTTTATATAGACAAGCTTCTCGCATCCCGTCGTTGAGATGGCCTTGACCTCAAAAAGGACTGAGAGATCGCGTATGTCACGATCCGGGGTGAGCCGCCGACTGAGCGTCAGGCGCGCCAAGCGCCCCACATCCACACTACCAGTGCCATTTTGTGGAGCACGGGATCGATCTTGCGAAGATCGCATGTCCGAGACCCTGATCTGCTTTCCAGACTTAGTCCGCTTCGTAGTCATCATGTTTTCCTGAGACATGAGACATGAGACGTGAGGGCGACCTGATGGTGTCGTCTCACGTCTCATGCATGTTTGAATGGCGTCGCTATGGAGCGACGTGTTTTGGAGTGTTGTTTGGGAGATGATCTGAGGGTCAGCGTGCCCGACGGGATGACCAGATCACTCGTTCATCCAGACTCTCTTTGACGAGACTCTTCGATAGCTGACGTAACTGAGGCGTCTTCAGGCGCAGCTTCCGAGCGAACCTACGTTGTTTGCCGTTTTCAGTTTTACCGAACCAGCTCGCCCGCTCGACGATGGAGGGGGCGCTAAATGACTTGAATATGTAACGCAAAGCTCCAGCCAGATCATGAATCTGACGGACCAGCACGGGGCGATAGGCTATTGCATTGCTGGTGAGACCGAGGAGCTCATGAACCGCCCTCGACGCACTTCGGAAGTTCGACGCTTTGACCGTTGCTACGCCATGGAGAGTTAGCACCCAACCGGAGCGGTCCTCTCCGCTGAGATAGTCAGCCTCATAGACCCCGATGAAATCGACGATCTTCTCGGACATCTTCAGACGCTTGCTAATGTAATGCCGGAAGAAACCCACCTCCGATTGCTTGAAGGGACGCTTCTGAAGCTCCCCAGGGATTACCGCTGTGAACATCACAGAGATGCAGTCCTTTGGCACTTTGCTCAGCAGCGCGAAGGCATCCCGTTCAAAACCTCGCCGCATAATAATTGCGCGATACTGACAGTGAGATCGAGACAAGTTCGGCGCGCCATTAGCCAATGCGCCGTAGCAGTGAGGGGCGAGAAGGCCCACGCGTTTCAACACATCGGCCATCCAGACCTGATTGCTGAAGGCAGCGTCAACGCTAACGTCGGGATGAGGCATCCAAGAGGGGTTTTTTCGGGTTTTCATTAGACTTTTTCCAATGAGCATTGGCCCAATGCCGACGCTCCCCAACTCTTTACAGTTTGCAAAAAACCCCGTTTTTCCTGTCGCAAACGGACTTCTGTCTGCATGGCTTTGACGATGAAAGTGCTTCAAAGCGAGTTTTTCTTGGATGACACCTGTCTGTTTCTGAAAGGGCCGAATTGATGCCAAAAGCCGATAAAATTCGAGTGGAGTGTGATGGGGCTTTCGAAGCAATTTCGTCTGAGCTTCAGCGGAAAATCGCTGCCGAGGTCAAAGCGCATCGAGCCGCTCGTCAGCTGGAGGGTCTGGTGAACTTCAGGCGCAGTTGGGACACCAAACGTCTCGGCAAGATCGAACACGCGCTAGCGATCTGGGCATTCGACGAAGAGATATCGTTCGATGCCACCCTGCCGCACGCATCTGATATTCTGCTGGCCAGACTGGTACTAGATCAAAGCCGCCAGGTGGCTTCGGAATGGGGAAAGGCTCTCTATCGAGTGCGAACGAAAGCCGTCAGTCTACGTGATGCAATGCGCGACGGCGTCAGGGTGTCTTCGACTGCGCCACTGAAACGCCGTAGCCCGTCCGGCACTAAACGACTGGCAAAGAAGTCTACCCTTAAGGGCGGGTGACCCACAGGACTAGCAGCGGATTAGCCGCCAAAATGTCCGGGCTGTCTTGCCCACTGGGCGCTCATGGCATCCAATCGAGATGCCTCTGGGATGCTACGCAGCCGTCCCAGTTCAGCTTTGTCGTAGAGGCGATAAAGCAGGTCGTGCAAGTTGGCGTATCCGAGATACTCGGTCGCGCTACTGGTCCAACGGACATAGGGGCATCCGCCGCTAGTGTGGCAGTCAATCGCGCACTCGCCATCGCCCCACTTGGTCACCAGACGCTTGAAAGCCCTTCGTTCTTGCGCGGTGAATTCCCGCTCGGCGCCGATTTGGGCGAGCTCAGAAAGTGAAGTGGCCTCAACCGTAAAGCTGCACCCCATGTTGACTTCCCCCTCCCCACCTATCGGCGTGAACCACAGCTCTATCACGCAGACAAAAACACGCTCAGTGGATTTGTCTGGATCTACACTGAGACAGGCCTGCGCCGGCTTTGCGCCAGGAACGACCGTTTTTATTCACCCAGAAAGGCGAGCTTCGAGTGCTCGACCAAGCAACGAAAATCGGATCTGTGCGTCCCGCGCGGCGGCGATGCTGGGTCATTTGTAGACTATCGCCAGACCGTAGATTCGGAGATCCGCGCCCCTTGCCATCTCAACGACTCGCGTTACGTTAAAGGCATCCGGGAGGAATAACCGGGCAGGCCCGTGTCGGACGCGGCCCGCTGGTGCTCGCGGCGGTCGAGACCTGCGCCTGCGTCCGCCTACCCGCCTGCCCTGCGAACAGGAACCAATAGAGCCGCCTGCCCTTTTTGCTGGGCGCGCTAGGCGCATTATCAGGAGTTTGCACCATGGCCGAGAAAACCCTCGACACCCTGTTCCACGACACGCTTAAGGACATTTATTATGCCGAAAGGAAGATCCTGAAGTCTCTCCCGAAGATGGCCCGGGCCGCGCAGTCCCCCAAGCTAAAGGCCGCCTTCGAAAAGCACAAGGATCAAACCGAAGGCCAGATCGAACGCCTGCAGCAGGTGTTCGAGATCATCGGCAAGGCTCCCCGCGGCAAGACCTGCGACGCAATCGAAGGCATCCTTGCCGAGGGGGACGAGATCATGGAGGAGTACAAGGACACAGCTGCGCTCGACGCAGGCCTGCTGGCCGCGGCCCAGGCCGTGGAACACTATGAAATCACGCGCTACGGTACGCTTAAGCGCTGGGCGCTGGTGCTGGGTCTTGAGGACGCCGCTGCCCTGCTAGACGAGACGCTCGAGGAGGAGTCCCAGACCGACGAAGACCTCACCACGATCGCTGATGCTGCAGTCAACGCCGAAGCGATGCAACGCAAAGGCGCGTAGAGCCTCGAACCCCAACGGCCCCGTCGCCCAGCGACGGGGCGTCAACTGGCCGCCGCAACTGACGCTTTAACAATGGCTGGCAGGGGCGGCGGATCCGATGCAGTGACTCAAGCTCCGGGCGCCGGTTCCAATGGCGTCCGCTCTTCGTCGGGAGAGACCTTCGCGAGGCCTGGCCTGTTTATCGTAACCTGATGAGGATAGGAGAAGCTCAACCCATGCGCCTCCAGGGTCTCCTTGATCGCCTTGGTCAGGTCGAACCGCGCATCGACATAGTCATCGGAGCTTTCCCAGCAGCGCAGGGTCACATTGACGGCGTTGTCCCCCAAACTGGTGACCTTGGCCCAGGGCGGCGGATCGTTCAGGACGCTTTGATTTGCCTGGGCGCACTCGATCAGGAGCCGCAAGGCCGTGTTCAGATCGTCGTCGTAATCGACGCCGAAGACGAGTTCGATGCGTCGATGGCCGGACTGGCTCATGTTGACGATCATCTCGCCGAACACCTTGCCGTTGGGCAGGTAGAGGGTCAGTCCGTCGAAATCGACGACCGTCGTGTTGAAAAGGTCGAGATCGACCACCTTCCTGTCGCCCGTTGAGCTCGACCTTGTCGCCGACCCGATAGAGTCTCAACAGGACAATCATCTCCCCGGGGGCGACGTTGCCCAGTGTGCCCTGGAGCGCCAGCCCGATCGCTAGGGACGCCGCCCCCAGGACGGCGAGGACCGACGTGGCCTGGACGCCGATCTGCTGCAGGAACGCAATTCACCCGATCGCGATGACGAGATAACGGACCACGGCGGAAACGAAGTCAGCCAGGGTCTCGTCAGCGGTGTGGTGGTAGGGCAGTCGGTCGACAGCTCTGTGCACTAGACGAGCCAGACGCTTTGATGCCCATAGCGTCACCGCCAGGAGGAGGAGAGCGACGAGGAGGCGAACGGAATAGACGCCGACGACGCCGGCCAGTTCACGCGCCATGGTCGCGTCACCGGAAAAGGCGCTTTGCACGGTCCCCACAAGACCCGGGTCGCCGGCAGCGACTATCGTCATGCAAGGCTCTCTAGGTTGCCCACCGGTCAAGCCTGACGAAGGTTCTCGACGGCGGATCAGGGCTGTGTCCCGGACGCGACGGAACTTGCGGCGAGCTCACAGGTTTTACCGAATTGAACACCCCGCGAAGGCGCCGGGTTTGAGAGGGCTCTATGCAAACGACAGACTACGATTTCATCAGCTGGAACGCGCTCGTTTATGAGTGGGCGCCCAAGGCGATCGGCGCCGTCCTGATCCTCTTCGTGGCCTGGTTCATCGGCAAGGCGGTCAAGTGGGCCCTGGCCAAGGTAATCAACCGCATTCCCGGCGCCGCGAAGGCTACGGCGAGCGACAATCCCAAACACTCCATCGGCGCGAGCCTCGGCGATGTGGCCTTCTGGCTGATCCTGCTCTTCGGCGTCGTCGCCGCCCTCGGCGTCCTCAATCTGGGCCAGGTCGTCACCCCTATCAACTCGCTGCTGAATCAAGTCGCCTCGTTCGTTCCGAGCGTTCTCGGCGCGGTGCTCATCTTCTTCATCGGCTTCGTGGTCGCGACTTTGGCCAAGCGCGTCGTTGAGGCGGCGCTGCAAGCCGCCAATGCCGACCGCTGGCTTGAGAAGTCTGGATTGACTAAGGCGACCGGATCGACGGGCGTGAGCTCGGCGATCGGCACCCTCGTTTTCGTCCTAATCCTCATCCCGATCACCATTGCTGCCCTCGAGCAGTTGGGCATCGAATCCCTGACCATCCCGGCGGTCGCCGTTCTCTCGACCGTCCTCGCAGCCATTCCTCACGTGCTCGCCGCCGCGATCGTTCTGGCAGTCGGCTGGTTCATCGGCCGCTGGGTCGCTCAGCTGATCGAGCGCGTCCTCCCTGCGACTGGGTTCGACCGCAGCATCTCGAGTCTGACCTCGCTGACAGCTTCGACTTCAACACCCGCCGCGCCGAATCCGGCCACGGCTCCCTATGCCGGTGACGTCACTCCTGCGACTGCGCGGGCTCTTGGCGGCGAGGTGTCGAATCCGATGACCCCATCCGGCATCGTCGGCAAGATTGCCATGGTCGCCATTGTCGCCTTCACGGCGGTGGAGGCGGCCAAGCTGCTGCAGTTCGGCACAATCGCCGTCACCCTCCAGGAAATCTTGGCGCTTGCCGGCCATGTTATCGTCGGCGGGATCATCATCACCGCCGGCGTGCTGATCGGGGGCGTTCTGGCAAACCTGATTAACAAGGGCACGGGCGGCGCAGACGGGTTCGCCTCCACCTTGGTGCGCTGGGCGACGATCGCTCTGGCTACCGCCATGGGCCTGCGGTTCATGGGGATCGCAGACGACATCGTGCTTCTGGCGTTTGGCCTGATCCTGGGGGCCGCCGCTATCGCCGCGGCTCTTGCCTTCGGGCTTGGTGGACGGGAAGCTGCGGGCAAGGTGGCCCAGATGTGGGCGGACAAGGTCACCAAGACGCCACTCCAATAACATTCCGTGTTATCGCCTACAGCGGGGCGGGCGCCAGCCGGCGTCCCGCCCCCCCCCGCCCCACCCTCGGCGTCTTTTGGGAGGAAAGTCGTCCCTGGTGTCCAGCCTGACGTGTAGAGACCTTGAGCGCGCAGCGCTTGATCTTCTTCATCAACATCTCAGCCTGAGCAGCGCAGGCTCTCCTGGAGGCGACCGGGATTGTGGTCTCGTTTTTGCCCGGTCTCTGAATGGCAGCCAGCTGGATGCCTCGATCCGCTATTTCGGCCAGACAGGCTCACCGGCAACATCGCTTGCGACCGAAATTCTGACCGAAGTTCTAATTGAGCGGCTGGCCCTCGACGGAATCGAGGCTGCAACAGGCGCGCCGAGAGCCGAACTAACAGACAACCGCGCCGGGTCGCCGGGCAGGTCGCGGGCTAGCTCCGCGGGAGCGACGCGATCAGATTTGTGATCACATCAAGATGGTAAGGCTTGGCGATGAATTGGCCATCGTCGGGGATGTCGGCGGGGGCCGTCGCCGAGCCGACATAGGAACGAGTAGAGGCACGCGCCGTTGGCCTGCCATCCCTATGTACGAACTTCGCTATCGCTACGGCGCCTCCTCCGAACCGGCGATCGAGCACGCCGACCTGAACGACGACGGACAGGCGGCGGTACGCGCCGTGCGAGAGTTGTTGGGAATGCCGAGCCGTCACGCAGTTGAGGTCCGGCGCGAGGGGGTCCTTATATTCTGCCGGACTCGAGCCCGCCTCGTCCAGGAGACGACGGATTCCGTCTCAAGTGCAAAGTCACGCAATCGGCGGGAACCGACGCAATAGTCCAGGGGCCAGTGAGTTGAGCTAAACCTTGCCGAGCCGCTTTATCGCGGCGACATCAGGCCGCTCTCCTTCGCAATAGTCGTCCCAGGCGGAGAGTTTCTTAACCAGGCCCGGGACCGTGCGAACGGGGTGCAAGCGACGGGGACGTCGCGGCGCCCCACAACGCAGGCGTCGTCCCCGTCGCCGTCGGATCTGGCGGCTGAGGTGGCCCGGTTGCGGCGGGAGAACGGTCAGCTTCGGATGGAGCGGGACATCCTAAAGAAAGCCGCGCTCATCTTCGGAGCGACCTCCCGATGAAGTTCAGGTTCGTCGATGAGCATCGTCAGGTCTGGCCGGTCCGCGCGATGTGCGCGGTCCTCGCCAAACCTTAGCTCATTGATTTGCCCCCCTCAGGCGCAAGTTCGTCCGATCGTAGCTCGGAGAGCTCAACCTTTCCGCCGGCTCGCCGATCTCAGTTTCTATCTCATTCTTCGTCGTTGGGACCTTCCAGCAAGGGCGCTTCCAAAGCTTCGATCTCCAGCATCGAACGGCCAGCGATCCCCTGCAAATCGCCGTAGAGCCCCGCCGTCGAGTCGAGCACCGTATGCAACTGCTGCTCGCGCTTAGCCCATCGTTTCATCGTCGCTTTGCGCTCGCTAGCGAGGTCGTCCTGCATCTCTGAAAACTTCTCGACGACCGCTTCGATACGGTGACGAAAACGCGGCCCGGTCAGATAATCATACATCAGCGCAGACTTAGTCTGTTGGCCTTCGCCTGCCGCCCGCACCCCGTTCATGAGCACAAGACTTTCACGCAAACTCATCGCGACGGGCATGGCGCACTTCGGTCCGGTGATCCAAACCCCCTCCATCTGCCCAAACGTCTCGATGTCCTTTGGCAGCGCATGAGAGACGATCAGCGCGAGGTCAGCTTTGGCCGCCCGCAGATCACCCTTCAACTTGCTGAGCCAACCGTCGCTCCACGTTCGCGTGCGCTTGGTCTCCCACAGGATGGATCCGCAAACTTGGCCGGCTGGATTGACCACGCGCTGAAGGACATCGCCCCCGAACTCCCCCTTTCCGACCGGTTCGATCTGATCGAATGGGAA
Organism: Acanthamoeba sp. SK_2022c; assembly: GCA_027944975.1. Lineage (NCBI taxonomy): Eukaryota > Discosea > Longamoebia > Acanthamoebidae > Acanthamoeba > Acanthamoeba sp. SK_2022c. The sequence continues at coordinate 12,368 of JANDKB010015352.1, read as the reverse complement.
GCGGGCGCGCAGCATGTCTTCTAGAATCAGTTCCTGCGCTTCCCCCTGCAGCTGCTGCGACCCCTGCTCTGCCTTCTTTTTCAGCTCTTCGATCTTCTGCTGCATCGACGCGATCTGCGTGTCGCGCTCTTTGACCTTCAACGAAAGCGCGTCTTCAGCTTCCTGTTTGGCTGTCGCTCGAACAGCCTCCAGTCCCTCATTGACCTGTCGCTGCACCGCGAGATCCATCTCTCGCAGCTTGTCATCAAGCTCGCGCTGCTTCTTCAGCATCTCCGCCTCAGCAGCCTGTGAGCGCTTCAGCTTCTCTTCGCGACTGGCCAGCATTTGCTGGAGCTCCGCGAATTTGCGATCACGCTCTTCGATGTCCGCCGCGACGATCCGTTTCGCCCGCTCAGCCTCATCCGTCGCAATCTGCTTGCGCGCATCGTCCATGCGCGCAGCCACTGTCGCCTCGATAGCCTGACGCTCCAGCTCCACACGCTTCTTCTCAGCTGCGATGTCGGCCTGGACCTTTTCAACCAGCCGATCTTTTTCGTTCAGCTGTTCGACAAAATGACGACGCGTTTGTTCAACGAGAGGACCGGCTAGGGATTCCGTCAGCTTGATGTCTGACTTGCAGCTGGGGCACGTAATCGTGGGTTCGTTCATCGTCGTATTCCTCCCGTCGGCCTTCGACCGTTAACGTTTCGAATCGAGGGCTAGCGCGACGATACGTCAGAAGCGGTCGGAGCGGTTGTGCTCTTCGCGCGGACTAATGGGCGGTCCCACACAGCATTTCGCACGGTTCGCCGTCACTGTTTCCGTCCAGCGATGCCACCCCGCACTGCGTGAGATAGAAGTGGGCTTCCGCGCACGAGCTCATTTGGCGACAATAGCGTTTGCCAGAGCAGCTGAAGCTTTCATTCGCCCGCTCAGTGACGATGCTTTGGCGTGGGGCAAGCAGTGAGCGAACCTCACGGGAGCCGTCGGTTGGAATATTGCCGTCACCCTCGCGTTTGCCTTTTCGCCATTCCCATGGCTCAACCGTCTCAGTATCGCTGAGCGACCACAGCCCCAGCCGATCCTGGCGAGCCCTCGCTTCAACAGCGATCAGTGTCTGATCATTCAGATACCTTCTGTAAGCCCACGCGGCGCCCTGCCCGACCATCGCGCGATTGACGTCTTCACCGTCGGCAAAGACGCGCGCCACGATACGATCATAGCGATCAGTGTCGGTCTGCTGCAGCGAAACCGCTTTGCCGAACACGAGCGATGATAACGTCTGCTTCGCTCGCGCGCCCCATGGCTGCCCACGTTCAGGCGCGTCGATTTCGGCAAGTCTGATTGTGTGCTGCTGATTGCCTTCATCAAGCACCGTCAGCGTGTCGCCGTCGGTTACGCCGACAACGCGCGCGCGAAAGGTCACGGCGGGCTCGGAACGCGGATTGATGCCGATGACGTCTGTGGTCTTCTGCGCCACGACGCCGATCTGATCGCACGCTGAAACCACGAATGACGCCAGCACGAGCAGCAGCATCGATAGTCGCAAAGGGCGTCTCAGGGTGTTTGTCGTGATCTGCACTATTGAGCTGGCCGGTTCATCGCGCCACGTCAAACCTCACCAAGCTGCACCGCAACGTAAGTTCCTCCGGCGCGGCCTTCGAGCGGCACGTTGGCTATCGCCAGCGTATTGACCTGGCGGGCGACTGGCGCATGAAAATCGAACGCCACAAACCCGCCGACCGTGCCCCAAGCCCCGAACCCCTGATCGAAGATTACCGACGCCTTGACGCCATTCGCGTAAGTCAGCACCAAAACACGACCGTGACGCGGAGAGCCTTCCCGGCTGGTGACAGAAAGACCGATGCGTCGACCGTACTGACTGATCACATCCAGTCGATCATCCGACCGCTTCCAATCATCCCAAAGCGCCCGTGCCGATCGCTCGCCAGGCTTGAGCGGTTGCAGGTGCAACGTCACTGCGACCGGTTCGCCAGCTGCGGGGCGCGCGAATTCCTTCAAGGTTTCTAGCGCCATTCGAACCACGAGCGGCGAGTTCAAATATCGGTCGCTGTAGTTGAGATCGACAATGCGCTGGTCGACAGGGGCTCCGGCGTCTGCCAGGAGCGTCTGCAGCAACTCAGCAGTCCTTTTGCCAAAGCCCGCCAAATCACCGTTGAGATCGCCCCTGATCGCCTTGACGAGCGCGCTCGGTGCAGGTTGGAGCCTCTCTAGGCTGACCGGTTCGCCAACGAGAAGTGATGTCTCCGTGGTGAAAGCAACGAGTGCTGCGTCGCTCACCCGCGCCCAATCCTCGTTACCCATAACCGCCTTGGCGTCTCTTGTGGCGATGACAAGCACATCACCGTCGCTCACAGCTTCGGCCAACACCACCGAGCCGTTGTCGAGCTCAACGGATTCATGCTCTTCGACTCGCGCCCCCCATTCGTGCAGACGGTCCCGGAGCGCCAAGCGCGATGCACCATCAAGAGCCGCAAGCTCGGTCCGGCCAATCGAGACAACCACATCTCGCTTCAAGCCACCCCATCGCCGGACCGCCGCCGCCGCGCTCCACCCCCTCAGTTCCCCTAAGTCCAACGCCCCTTCGATGCGGAGTCGGATGGTCTTCGCACCGTTCATGATCGCCCGATCGAGCGCATCTAGGGCGTTGGGGACGAGACGTGCATTTGGCGCAGCGAGATCGGCGACCTGAGGGGCCGTGTTATCGGCGAGCTGCAGAACGACTTCGAGCGCGCGCTTGCGATCGAGCGTGAGCGCTTCCGCGTAGCTAAGGTCACCGACCAAGACGCAGGCCGGACAACCGTTGAGACAGCCGGGCACGGAGCAGTCAAGGATCATCGTTGCCTCTCGGAGCACTTCTGAAAGGTGCTCCGGTGCCTGAACTGCAAAGCCAGCTCCGCCTGAGGCCTTGTCAAACAGGAACAGGCTGTAGCGACTTCCAAACGCGCCAGCACGCCGATCTACGGCAAAGCCCATTTCCTCGGGTTCAACGCCAAGTCGACGCGCCAGTCCTTCTCGCAACGCGACCACCAATGCCAAACCAGCACCAGCCTCGTCGAGACCTGCGACCTGCAGCTCGAACACGTCGGTCGAAATCTCATATCCCAATCGGAGCGATGGTTTGACGCTGAACGGCTTGTCTGATCCGGGGCAGTCTCCAGCGACATCCGCCTTGGCGATCAGCGGTTTGTGTCGCCAGGGCGCACCGAAATCCTGATCGCTCTCGTCGTCGCCTGTGGCCGATGTCTTACCTGGCTCAGCCCGGCCACAGTGCAGACACAGCGTGTAGCCGTTCCGTCCTGGCCCGGCATTGCAGAAAAAGACACGGCCGTGTCGGCTGGAGCGGGTCCGGCCGAGCGCAGGGTCGATCATGGACGTCCATTCCGCGTCATGGACCGTCACTGCCGTAGGTTCAGGGGAGACATGCGACACCACATCCGGATCGGCGTGGGGCTCGTCGATGAGGTCTGCTGCAAAACCTGCCGGTTCCAGATACTCCGCCCACCTCAGCGAGTCGCTCAAGCACGCGGGGCAATCTGACTTTTCACGACTTCTGGACGACCCGGATTCACCGCACGCACCGCATCGCCAACGCCACAACAGGTTTTGAATCTCGCGCACGCCATCCTCTGACGCCGGTCGCCGCCAGTTCAGCGTGACACCGGCCGATTTGTGCACCAGACCATCGACGACAATCTCCGAGCCAGGCGCGTATTCACGGATGGCGACATCGAGCTGCCGCTGCGGATAGTTGTTTTGACGAGTGCGCGCCGTCGCACCGTCTTTCGGATTGTCGGTCCTGCAGACAAACGAGACCACGCCTGTCGGAAATCCATGCCCCGGCAGGAAACCTCGGCCACTGAGCACGCTGAGCAGATAATCCTCACACATGCGTTTCAGCTGAACCGCGAGACCGCGATTCATCGCCGTATCATCACCACCGCCCTGCGCCCGAACAGCCTGCAGCGCAGACCACTCATCACGAAACGCTTGGTGAACCCTGCGAAGCTCAGTAGCCGCGCGATCGAAAACTTCGGCGTCGTTCTCCAGCACAGACCCACGGACCAACCGCTCGACCTGTGTTCGATAGGTGTCTCGCGTCGATTGCAACACCGCGAAATCGGCGAGTTGAAGAGCAGGACAATCTTGCTGCTCCTTAGCTCCCGCTGCTGCACCGCAGCCAAAGAATGGGCCCGCTTGCATTTTCAACGCATCAGCTGACTGGCGCTTGACGAATGTCGAGAAAATCAGCGCGTTAACGTGTCGCTGAACAATCACAGCACTGTCGAGTGCAACCTTCGGCGCAGCTACCGATCGCTTTAGGAAGGTAATGGGGTCTGCGAAGGCGGCGCGGTCTAGCGGACGATTCTTACAGAAGGTGAACCCCAGCGAGACTGCCTGCCGTCGCCGTCCAGCTCGACCGATACGCTGACGGTAAGAGGCAAGTGAAGGCGGTACGTTGGTCATCATCACATGACTGACCGAACCGATATCGACCCCCATTTCCATCGTCGTCGAGCAATTGAGTACGTTGATCTCACCGCGCTTGAATTCAGCCTCGTATTTTCGCAACCGATCTGCGGCTTGTTGGGCCGAGTGCTCTGCAGAGCGAAAGTAGTCGGCGAACAGCGCGACGCGATCTGAGATGTCTGACCAAGCCCCGGCCTCACGCAAATCGGCGACGCCAGGGTCGTTGTTCAGCCAATCGGTAACGAGTTCACGCGCGGTGTCTGGGTCAGCCTGCTGGCTAATGCCGAGAAATGGATAGGGGTGCTCGGGAAGCGTGACTTTGGAGGCGACACGAGGCGGCGCTTGACGGGATTCTGCACCGTAGGGGGTCAATCCTCGGAAGCTTGTGTCGATCAGACGACGCGTAACCGGACAGATGTAGGCTTGAGTGACAGGGACGATACGCGCCTTTGAGAACTCGAGCTGTCGCCCAGCCGCTCCGATGGTCGTCATTACCGGGGAAAGTTGAAGCCACGCCTGGTCGAGACACTCCTGGATCGCAGCTCTTGCCTCAACGTCGTCAAGCGGCACGCCTAGCCCTTGCGCGAGCAGGAGCACCGGTCGACTGAGCGTACCAAGCGCACTGTCGCCCTGCCTGATCGTCGGCCATAACTTGTGCCAGTTCTCAGTCTTGTCTTCTGCGCGCTTGACGTATTCGGACGAAAAAGTCCGCGGCTGGATCCAGTGCCGATCGTTCAACGGCACATTCACCGCTGCGTTCTCGCGCACCATGTAGGTCAAAATGATGTTGAGATAGTCGCGCCAATCGGCGCCGCTACCGCCAAAAGTCGAAAAGATCGCCGGCACGCGTATGTCCGGAATGGATTCGATTTCTGGGAAGCTCAGGCGCGCGAGCCCGAGCGTCTCGATCGAGATGGCGCGTCGAGGACGGCGGAAAAACTCTCTCAGCAGCAGGAAGTGTGCGAGCGTTTCGGGGTTCTCATACCGGCGATCGCGGCGAGCCCAAACACTGCTCAGCCAGCTTTTCACCTCAATGCGTCTGCTAAGCGCTTCCACGAGCACTCGCCAATCAAGTCCAGCATTCGCGCCAGTAAGCTTCAAATCGCGATCTGCCTCGAGCCTCGCAAGTTGGCCTTGTAGCTGCGGCATGACGGCGACCGCGTCTCGTAGGTTCGCGATATCGAGGTCCAGCTGGCTCGTATCAGGGCGATCTTTCAGAGCGCTCTGCATCGCGTGGTATACGAATGAGCGAACAAAATTTCGCTCCGCGCCAACCTGTAGTTTTGCTGAAAATCTAGCCGTGCCTTGGCGGCTGTCCGTAAACGACAACAGTTGACGTCCAGCGATGGGCACTGGGTTGGCAGGTTTGCCATCAACGGCCGAAGCTGCGCTCTCTAGTAGGATCGGTGTTGCATTCTGCAAGATGAAGGGTGCGCCGAAGCGAAAGGGGCGGACCAAGTCTGAGCCGTTTTTGCGTGAAGTATGGCAGACATCGCACGAGTGGCTGCTTTCGCCGTCTACGCAATGGAACGCCTGGCGCCCCTCCCCTGCGCTGTCGAATACCTTTGAACCTAAAACGTCGACGTGCAGCGTGCGCGCTTTCGCTATGGGACGGCTAAGCAAACGGTGATGCAGAAACGGGGCCGCTGTCAGCTCGTCGAAATCTAGAGATACGCCGTCGCCTTCTTCGTGATCATCCTGCGAGCCGTCTGCGCTATCCGCTTCAAGGGCATACTCGTCGGCGACGATCTCTCGCCGAGCACGAGCCAACGAACCATCACCTTGCTCAGCCACATCGACGTAGGGCTCGCCACAGGCGTTGCAGAGCAAGACATCAAACGTGGGCGATCCGCAATCACAGCGCTCGACATCCTCCGTCGTGATTGAACCAAATGGCCAATCGGCCGGGATCGGCCGACAACAGGAGCGATTCAGGCAAGTCCAAAGACCGGGCACAGCACGGTGGAAGGTGTGGACGCGCAGTGGCGAGAGCGCTTCATCATTCTTGCTCGCCGTGGAGATAGCCTGAACAAGAGCACTCGGTTCGGCTTTCACGGACGTTGCGAAGCGTTCGACGGCCGACCAAGACACCGGACCATCACGAAGCTGGTTGAGGAGCGGGCGGAGCGCAGTGCTGCTAGCGAGGGTTTGGTAGGCGGTTGCAGTGCTCGGATCGGCTATGGCCTCATTGATCGAGGGTAAGTCGCCGGTTGCGGGTAGGTCTGGCCATTTCGGCTTGCCTTCAATGACCGTCACTTGGTCGAGAGCGACACCCGCAACATCGGCCAAAAACTCCTGCAACTGGGCGCCAGAGTCCGCGCCTCCGATCGTCGCCGACGTCGCAATGAAGCGCACGTCAGTCGGCGACACCCCAAAACCGAGACAGACTCGACGCAGAAGCAGCGCTATCTCGGCGGCCTGCGCTCCCACATAGCTGTGCGCCTCATCGAGCACGATGTACCGCAACTTGCCTTGCGACTTTGCGAGGATCGGTGCGTCCTCTTTGCGCAGCAACATGTACTCGAGCATCGTGACGTTGGTTACGAGGATCGGCGGGGGCGTCTCGCGAAGCGTCTTGCGATCCAGAACGGCCTCGGGACGCCCTTGTCGTTGGTGAGACGGCAGTTCTTCCTCGAGCAAACCATTGTAGAGGCAGAACCTCAGCTTTCCCTTGAAAGGCGCTGTCCAATCTCGGAGACGCTCCTCTTGGCTCGCGATCAGGGCATTCAGCGGATACAGAATCACCGCTTGGACGCCTTCCAGTCCCGAGCCTGCAGACTGCCGGGCGAGGTCGTTGATGACCGGAATTAAGAAGCATTCAGTCTTGCCCGATCCAGTACCGCTGGTGACGAGCACGGATTGAGGTCGACTTACGTCGCTCAGCTTTTGCCAGGCCGACAGCTGGTGTTGATAGGGGTGCCACCCCGCCCGAAAGCGGTAGCGGTTGGGTCTATTGTCATCGCCACCATCAAGTGCAGCGACGGTCGTCGGTTCCAGCAGCCCGCCTGCTAGCTCAGCCATGGTTACGTCGGCCTCGACATATCCAGGCGCCGCCTCGATAACCGCTTGCTGCATCACGCCGCCAAGTCGAGGGTCGGCTGATGCGAACCGGCGGCGAATTTCTGCGGAAAGACCAAGGTGGTTCAGGCCCGACTGGCCGATCACAGCTTCAGTCGTCCGATGGCGCAGTCCATCGATGGTTTGGAAAATGCTCGGTTGCTTCATCGGGAACTCTCGGCAGGCGACGCGTCTGAAAGTTTTAGCAGGCAGGCTGAATAAGCCTCAGAAAAATGCTCGGGATCTTCCAGCATGGCTTCGCGGATGCGCAGGCGGTGACGCCCAAGTAGGGTCACCAGGCCAGCTGCACGCAAAGCTGCGGCGACAGGTGCCTGCACACCCTCCCAATGGTCCTCGTGGAACCCTTGGAACCACTCTGGCAGCTTCTCGAGCTCTACTCGCAGAAGAGGGTCGTTCATAAAGCAAGAACTCCGCCGCGCTTCATGCGCAGAACCGGCAAGACGACGAATTCGATCTTGGCCGATTTCTCGCGACGATCGTCCACTATTCGCTGGGCGGGGTCGAAGACCGGCCGCGGCGATCGGGGCATATAGGTCGTCATCGAGTAGCAATAGCCTGTCCACCGTCGCGCTAACTTGCGCAGCGGCGGTCACATGCGCTTTCGGTTCATCCCACCCAATCGCACACAACCCGTCGAACGTTCTTCGATACTGGCAACTGAACGCGTGGCGCCAGTCTTCTACGGATACCAGGACCCAAAGGAACGGCAGCTCTGGCTCGAGCGCCCAAACTTGCTCGAGCGCACGATCGTCAACGCTCGACGCAATCATGTGCGCTAGCATTCGAGATCGCCGACTTATGTGTTTTAGAACATTGAACGTGGTGGCAGGCAGTCGTGTACTCACGGCCACCAACTGATGAAGCCATTGCAGCTCACTGAAAGATTGCGGGCTCGCGGATTCAATATTCTCAAATGCAATCTTTAGCGCCGCGTCATAGGCGCGCCCCTCAAGCGCAACTGCCCCTTTGAGTCCGCTCAGGTTCTGATCATCAACAGCGCGACCGGGAGCGTAGCGAGGTCGGCTAACGATCGCATCCCCCTCGCAAAGATAGACGACACCAGGCCCGACAAGGTCATCTGGCAGGGCGAAGGAGCGCATCGACATGGCATCAGCGGTACTCACAACCGCGAATGTGCGCTGACCTTCGTCGGTCATGTCGATCAGTGAACGCCATTCGAACGCCAATCGACCGCCCTGCCCCTGCGTCGGCTTGCGTAGACGAACCACGCCGTTCGAGACGTCAATGTCATGCTCGTAGCGCTTAATGCGCATCGATGGTCCGTTCGGTTCAAATGCGACGCGAACCTCTGCGTCGAGCTCGCCAGACGCTTCCATCAGCGCAGCTATCTGATCTCTCAGCGACCAAAGCGAACACTCGTTTTCGAACGCATGGTGATAAACTGTGCGGTCACTCCGGCTCGAGGTCTCGACGGCCAGCACGGCTTTACCAAGCGCGAACGCGCGCGCGCCACGAAGCTGCTTCAACGTCACGGCCGCCTTGTTAGAAAGCACCGCGCCGTCCGCGCTCACAAATGCGCCTTCTCCGAGCGGAAAGCGCGTTGCAATGAATGCGGCCACGCCTTCAGGCGATACGATACGCAGGGTGATAAGCGTACGGCGGTCGATCGACCAGGCCGCCCGAAAGCCACGTGCCAATGTTTCGACGCGATAGCTTTCTGAGTCATCAAAATCGAGCCGCCAGCCCTCTGCTCCCTCCAGCCAAAAGTCGGCGGCACCGTTTGCGACGGCCCTACTGCGCAACTGCAAATCGGAGGGCAATACGGTGAAACGGACTCGGTCGAGGGCGGCGCGCGTTTCATCTGAACGCAACACGAGCTCGATCGCGCCGTACCCAAGCCGCTGTCGCTTGAGATCGTGCCAAGACCGGTCGCCTTCATACCGCCAAAACACTCGTCCAAAAGCGAGCGGTTTGTGCGCCACTCCTGATTGCAGGTACACAGTTGGGGCACCACTGAATACCTGGTGCCCCATCGACGTGGCGAGGCCTTGATACTCCGCTCCCTCCACCTGGAGATTTTCGGCTTTTTTGCCGGACGCGTTTGGCTCGTAGTAGAACGCAAAATCTTCATTCGGCGCACCGACATAGGCTGGCTCCGTCAAGCGGAACAAGCGATTGCCTCCATCTTCCCAGAAGAAGCTGATAGATTCGCCGCCGACCGTCCTGGCAACGTGATCGGCAGGTGCCCATACATAAATCACCTTCTGTCGCGCTTGTTGAGAACCGCCGCCAATCAGCGTTAGCTCATCGAGCACCTCGTCGTCCGCGTCGCGATCATCGACAAACGCGAGCACGTCAGCGTGAATAGGCTCTCCGGCCGCTGACCAAACGAAGGTCGCAACAGGCTGACCATCACAGCGTAACTCAACAGTGGCGGCTGATGAGAATGCGTAGTTTCTCAAGGCACGGCGCGGTGCGGCAGGTCGAGGCCTCGCGATCCAGGCGCCGTCTTCCCCCGGGGGGTCGAGCAATGCGATCTCACCAGCCAGCCGGTCACCTAGATCACCAACAGCATGAACTCGGAGCCGAGATTGCATGGAGCGTACGGAAGTGGGTACGCGGATTTCACCATCGACTGCGATTTTGAGCGCTGGCACCCATGACTCGTCCCGCCTAACTAGCATACGCCAGCATCGCGCCGCTGCCCCTCCTAAGCGATCGAGGCTTTGACTAACGAGCTCATCAATCAGCTTGCTGGCCCCCTCACCTTCCAGCGCGATCGGCAGTTCGTCTCGCCACCCTTCTCGCCTGGCATCAAGCCAGGCTGAGGTCGGTACGCCAGTCGAAGCAGCTTCCGCTGCGACCTCAGCACGCAAGGCAACGATTGCGACTGTGAGCTCTGCAAGGAGCGTGAAGAACTCAGGCTTACGGAAGGTCGAAGGAATGGCGGAATCGGAGACGGCCAGCTCAACGACGGATTCGAGGGTGTGGTCGCCTAGAACAGCGGCACGCGCGATCAAACGGCGCAGCGTCCCCGCCAACCACCCTTGTTCCCGCGAATTGAGCAGTCGCGTCGGGAAGCCACCTTCAAGCGCCAATGACATCAGACGCTGTTCACCGTGGTCAGTTCGATGCGCTCGCCGTCCCCACCACCTCAAACCCCGTCTTGCCAAGCTTGCCGTGGCGTCAGGCGAGACAACGCCAATGCTCTTCAGAAGCTCATCCCATCGGTATGAGCCCCCCTCGAACTCTCGACGAAACCATTCAGCGGCATAGATTGCGAATGCTCCCGCATCTCGATCATCAGCTCGCTCTATCGCCCCTGTCCGGGTCAGCTGCGCGAGATGATGGCGCAACCGCTCCCACTCCGTGATCGAAACCCGGTAGCGATAAAGCGGCCCCTCATTTGGACGATTGAGTTTGCGCGCGCTGAGAATTGCCTGGGCCGGGTGCTGACTGTCAGTAGGCTGTAGTTTGCGCGCCGCTACCAGCGCGCGAGCAACCTCGGCAAGCAGATCAAACCCCTCATCACACGTGCGCTTCTTAAGCTCAGCGCTAATCACCTCGAGAGCCGCAACATTCTCACGATGAAGCTCAAACTGTTTGCGCAGCTCGCCGACAGAGACTCGCCCCACCCCGACAACCGCCGTACCCCGCCGATCCAACACTAGGCTTCCCCCGACTCACGCCTCACCTCATACGACAACCGTTGCGAGTGAGTGAACAGCACTCTGTCATTTCCCTTCGTCAGAAATGGTCGCCCTGTCGCAAACCGAGGCGTCACATCAAGCCTTCAGTGTCTTTGTCTCCATCCACACTCAGACATCGACAACATCGCCGCGTCATGCGCCTCCCTCAAGTCCATCGTCACGGTTGCCGCGCTCCAATCGACAGCCGCAGTCCGCGCGTCGTACTCAGCATTCGAAAACGCAACGCCATCCGCAATCGCGAGTACCCACTACGCATCCCCGCTTATTGATTTCTTGAAGCTTATCTGGTCGTTTCCAGTTTGAAACAATGGGGTTGGTTGCGACTCAATGCGCAACCTGGACGAAAAATCGTCCGTCGGGGGATAGACTATGAACGGTGTTTTAGACGCGCTCCTTAGCGGGCTCGGCTTGATCTTCGGCACGCCCTGGATCGCACCATTGCTCATCGCGCCAGCACTTTTTGGATGGGCAGGATATGTCGGGGTCGTGGCGTGGCGCAGGACCATGCCGTACGCAAAGGCTGCCCGTCAGCGCGTCGTTGTCCTTAAGAAGGCTCTCGGAGACGACCGCGACCCCACTCAAGAGCGGCAGGCCTTCAGCCAAAACTACGGAATGGTCGCTGAAGCCATGGCTGCAAGCGGCCCTGGGTCTGCGCCGTTGATCGCAGCATGGCGTGAGTTCCAAGAGTCCATCGTCGACGAGACGGAAACCCCTGTCCGCAACACCAACCGCCCTAACGCCTTTTTCAATCGGGCAGCTCCACGCCAAACCACGCTGATCTTCTGGTCAAACGTTCTGGTCGGGATCGGTCTGCTGCTGACCTTCCTCGGCCTGATCGTGGCGCTGCATAAGACCAGCCAGGGGATGGGCGGCAACGATCCTGCGGCAATGCAGGCCTCTCTCGTGGCATTGCTGACAGTGGCCGGCGCGAAGTTCTTCACGTCCGTCGCCGGGGTCGGGTCATCCGTGGCCCTGCGCTTTGTCGAGTATCATCTCCACAAGGCGACCTGTCCGCCGTCAGCACCAATGGCACAGATTTGAGGTTGTGATTTAAGGAGGATCTGGGCTTCGTCGTAGTGACGAAGGAACGAAGATGAAGCCCAGATCCTCCAATGTAAAATCGCCCGCCAAGGCCCCAGCAGAGCGGGT